>PVKA01003605.1:0-23844 GCA_004027165.1 Ctenomys sociabilis
GAAGAACAAAATTAAATAGCATCTTATTCCACATTAGAAAGAAAAAAAAAAAGGACCAAGTGTGTAAGAAACTAGACTAATTAAAGGACTGAAAGAAAAAAAAATCTATCCTCTTTGAATTTTGTACTTAGCAAACATACCTTTAAAAACTAAAAGTAAAATATTTTCTAGTTATACAAACATGAAATATTTTAATACTTCCTGACGTAGCATATAGGAAATAACAAAAAGCATAATTTGAAAGACAAGAGAAGTTGCAGTGTGTTCCTGAATGAACAATAAAGAGCTCTCAAAGTGATAGTTATGCAGGACTATATAAAATATATTATATGAACCCTTATTTAAAAGGTCATTAAAGATTTTTATGAAGCAGTACCAATCTTATGTTGGGTTATACACTTACTTTTTTTTGTATATATGTGTGTATAAAGGACAGGGAAGAAGTTTTATAAAGTCAACAGAAAATAGAAATACACTTTTTAAAGTTTCTAATACTAGGAGAAGATATCATATGATGTCTTTTAGATAAATTATAATTCAAAGATATAGTATAAATCTTAAAACAAAAATTAAGATTAAGCAATATTCAGAAAATTAAATATTAATTAAAAATTAAATGTTTCAAAACAATTGAACTAAGAAAAAGTTTTCATGAGAGTAAAGAACTACTAAGAATAAAACATAAGATAATTGCCAGAATGACAAATAAATGACCATCACTTCTGACTGTGTTGGGATAGGATATTATACAAAGTTCTAGTGTGTTGTGGATGTGGATAACAACCATGACACTTACTGGTGGCTAGTGGTGGGACTGAGCTACAGCTATTTCCTTGAAATCTACCCTGCAGACTCATATGGAATCATGACCAATAGGGTGCAAGACAAGTCCATGGGTAGAGTGTGCTGATGAAAATATTTTGCTGCTGTACACAAAAGACTAACTGAAAGACTACTATTGTATACCTCTTATTCTTCTGTGTTTAATTGTTTGCCCTATTTTGTGGGTTCTTTCCATTCTTGTTCATGGGGTTGTGATCATTTTATTCCCTCTCTAGAACATCATTTAGTAGTCTGTGTAGGCTTGGCCTTGTCATCATGAAATTCTTTGGTTGTTTTTTGTCATGGAAGTATTTTACTTCTCTATTGTACTTGAAAGAGTTTTGCAGGGTATATCAGTTTGGGTTGGAATTTGTTTTCTTGTAAAACTTGAAGTACTTTTCTCTATGCTCTTCTTGACTTGATCATTTGTGAAGGGAAATCTGCTGCTATTCTGATGGGTTTTCCTTTAAATGTGATTGATCTGTTTCTTTTCTTTAGAAACTTTTAGTATCCTGTTCCTGTGCTGAATTTCTGGGATCTTAATTATTATATATCTGGGAGTGGCTTTAATTGGGTTGATGTTATTTGGAGTTCTATATGCTTTGGTTACTGAATATCAGATTGTTGCCCCATATTTGGGAAGTTTTCTGCTATTACTTCTGCCCATATTCTTTTTATATCATTTGTATTGACTCCTTCCTTCTCATTGATTAATCTCACATTGTTCATCTTTTCATCATCTTGCAGGTGTTGAATTATTTTTTCCTGTAACCTAGTTGTTTTTAAGAGATCTTTGCTTACTTTTTCACTAACTGCAACAGTGTCTTTAAGTTCAGAAAGTCCTTTCACTCACACAGATTTGCCAGCTTGCGATTGAGATTCTAATTTCCTGTATATCTGTTTCATACATTCTATTTCTTTTCTATATTGCTTATTCAGTGGTTCCACCATTTTTATAATCAGCTGTATTTTTTATCAGTGTATTCTTTAGAAGACTTCTTTGGTTATAATTATCACTACTTTTTTTACTTCAGAAATTATTTCTGATCTGATTTCTTCTATACCTTTCTGCAGTTGTTTCTTTACTTCCAACACTATTATTTCAGAGATTTCAGGTGTGTGATTTCCAGTTTCCTCTATGCTAGTGTCTTCTGTATTTGTACTGGCTGGACTCGGGGCCTGAGACTGCTTTTGTTCCTTCTCTTTGTTATTTTGTATACCACTGACTTTTGACCTTTGGTGTAGAGCTTAGATAGAGTTATTACCTTAGCACCAGGTCTAGATCTAGGAAGTTCAGACTCCTCCAGGTGGATGTGACTTGGGTCTGGCTGCTGTGCTCTACTTCTTCCTGCTGCAGCCTTGCAGGTGAACCCTTTGTGTCATCTCACTTTGTGAGATGCTAGTGTGGGTCTCAGCTGGGTGAGTCTTGCCTCTAGCTTGCTGAAGGGCTCCACGCTGTGCCTATGCTCTGGGTTGCTTCAGGATCTGGTGGCCCTGGGCAGTCTCACTCACAGGCTGGGCCTACACTCTGGGTCTATTCAGGTTCTGGTGGCCTGGGCATGACTTACTTCTTGATGGCTATAAACAAATGTTTTTGTTTGCTTGAATCCTTCTCCTACTGCTTCTCTGAGGAACACTTTGAAAGTTTTGTCCTATAATCCTCTGCTTCCTCCTTTACCCATTCCTGCTCATGTTTTTGAATGTCCCCTGTGACACCTGCCTTCTTTGTGCTTTTCTAGATTTGCACAGGTGCATACATGATGCACAGCCAGAGCATTAGGACCTTTGCAGGTCACCAGGGGTTAGACTACCAGAGCCTGAGCTTTTCCTGCTTTGTGTGACCTCAGCCAAAGCATTTGACCCCCTGGGACCAGATTCCCTCATCCCTAGAGTGGAATGTGGATGCCGCACCTCCTCAGATTGCACTCAAGTTTGCACTGAGGTAAGAAGCTATAGGAAAAGCATTTTTCAGGGCACTTGGTTGGTATTCACACAGAGGTACCACACCACTATCTGCTCCCAGCCTCAGTTCCAAGGAACTGTTCCTGTGCCTGTCTTTGCAGGCACAGTCTCCAGCTGCCCCAGATTGCAGCAGAGCATTGCTGAGGCCTGAAAGGAGCAACGTGACTGGATAATACCTGGTCAACTGAGCTGAAGTGATATTTTAGCATGAGCCCTGATCTGATTATTCTTCAGTCACTCAACCCAGGGCAAGAATGGATTCATACTTTCCACTGCTGCCTGAGCCAGCCAGTTTCCATATCAGTGGGGCCTCAAGAAGGTAGAAGGACACATTGTCATTCTTTCCATTCATGCTGACCCTGCTGTTGGTCCTCCATGTCGGCAGGTCCAGTCACAGAAAGCCACTGACCAGGCTGCACAGACCCGCCTCTTTCCAGCACACTTGAGGACAGATAAGATGCCTCTTGATCTCTCGGGCTCTACTGCCCCTTTAGAGCAAAGTGCTTAGGATGCCCTCTTTCTCCTTGTAAGTCCTTGGTCGATTTCTCTCATTCTGAGCTTCACTGTAATTGTGGTCCAGATGCTTTGGGTTTGACAGTGATGCAGGGTGACACTTGCCCCTCCAACACCTGGTGTTAGCAGTAGACAGGCAGATTGATAACAGACTCCATAGGAATTCCTCTCAGCAGCCCCAGGAGACAGGTTGCTGGTTGTTATTTCTGTTTTACAAGAGTAGAAGGGCATTTAACAGAATAAACACAAATTCTTCTGCTTGGGGTTGTAATTGCAAATCAGTGGCCCAGGTGGTATCAGAGCCCATGGCTTCAGATCTGCCATCTCATCTCTTCCTCTGAGTTCAGGGGTGCAGTTGACACTCTTTCAGTTTTAGAAAACTTGTTGAAGGCACATGGGAAGTGTGGGTCTGTTTAGGCCCTGTGACTTACACACTTTATTTTGTGTTCTGCAAAGTAGGGGTTGTTCATCAGCAAGCAATAATCATGTCTGGGTAACTACACTGTTAATTTCCAGGGCAATTATTGCCTTGCTTATGAACATTTGTTAAATGCACATGTAAAGTCTATACATTGTAAAATCTGGAAGAGAGACTAATAATTGTTTAATCCAGTGGTCCCCAAACTGGGCTTCTTATCAGGATCACAAAAAAGGCTCTTCAAAAATCAGGTGCCTGGGCTGGGGAGATGGCTCAGTGGAATAAATGCTTCCCTGGCAAGCGCAAGGGCCTGAGTTCAATCCTGGCTCTAAAAAAAAAAAAAAAAAAAAAAAAGATTTGCCCTAGTCCTAACTCAGATCTGAGATCAAAGCTCTGGATTCTGTATCTTTAAGATTGTATTTTTAACAAGTTCCTCATGGGAATGCTAACCAGCCAGCCTAAAATCTTAAGGCAGTCACGTTTGATAAACACTAAATATAAATCCTTATTTTTCTATTAACTTATTTATTGTATTTGCTGTTATTTGAGTAAGGAACCAGGGCCCAAAGGCTAAATGCTGTTGCCTGGGGTCACCCAATTTGCTTTTCACCTGCATGCAGCAGTGTGAACATAGCCCAATGAGGTGGCCACGGGGAATGGATCCCCAAAGCACGGTGTTCAGAGCCAGCAGCGCCACTTCTGGTAGCACTTGGAGACCCGCACAAGGCTCCTGAGCACTTGCTTGGCCTGAGTGGGTATCTTGTCTTCTCAAGGTGAGGGCCTAGAGCTTCAGGAGGTTTCTTTCCCAAGCCCTAGCAAAGGTTCTTCACAGGGTTATTCACAAAACTTTGCCTTCTCTCTACACAGGCCCATCTTTCCAATGCCCACAGAGGGGCCACCAAGACCTGAGCAGGTATCAGGACTTGACCCTGGGTGAAAACTGTTTGGGCCACTCTGTTCTTTTGCCTGTGACAGCCAGAAATCATGCTCATAAACCAGCAGTTTCAGTAGCAAAGTGAAGAGATTGTGTCATCTGTTCTGTCTGAGATTTCCTGGATGTGTGACTGATTGAAACCAACAAGTGGGCTAATAAATTTCTTAATGCCTTCCTGTAGGACAGCTGTGTTTTTGTTCCAGTTTTCCTCTTTCTGAAGCTTCTTACTCTAACATTCCTGACAGAGATCCCAGTCAGATAGGGGGGAATTTCTTTTCCACTTTGTACCTAGCCTCAGTATTCCTTAACATGGTATCCAGTATGATTTTCCATTCAAGTAATATATTTTTAGTGTGTTTCTAGGGTTAGGGGAGAACCATGACATGTAGGAAATAGGGCAGCACAAGGGTCTAAAAAAACATTTCCATAATGTACATCTTGCTGTTTTCACTTTTTTTAAAAATGTATTTGGCTGTTGCAGGGTCTCACTATGAAGCTAGGACTCCTGGTGATCCTCTTGCTTTCAGGTTCTCCAGTGCTGACCAGGTGTGTGTTACCATGCTCAGACTCTGGCTGGCTCAGTCCACCCTGGAGTGGGGCTGGTGCAGCACGTGGTGCTGGGGACAGAACCAAGGTCTCTGTGCTTACCTAAAGCTCCCTAAGCAGGTGCTTTAGTCTGCTAAACTATCTTGCCAGTCCTTCTCTTTCATATTTTTGAATGATTTCTTTCATGATGGTTGTCCTGTGGACTCAGTTTCCTTGTCCTGGTCCTGTTGGTTGAGGACATACCCTCCCTTACCTCTCTGTGGGACTCCACACCTTCCCACCCACTTCCTAGCAGACAGTTTGCAGGTATTTCTGGCTGTGTGTCTAAAACTTAGTCCTTATTTGAGTCCCTAAACTTTCTGCACTTCCGTTGCCCTCTCCCATTCTGCTCTTTGTCCCAGAATCAGGAGAGATACTAGAGATACCCTTTCTGCCCCCCTTTATTCAGCTAGAAGTTTGTAGACACATTTTCAATTTATACGTGCTTTCACACTCTAACTAACTGCTGTGATCTTGTCTTTTACATTTAGATGATCACAGTAGCCCCCCCCACTCCCCTGTTCCTTTCCATGAAGCTCCATAGCCCTGCAGTCTGCCACCCAAGTGATCTTTCCAAAAACTGATGAGATCATCTCATTGCCTGTAAGAACTCTTCAGCATTGTCCATTGTCTAGTTAAAGCTCAAAAATCTGTGACTTGCATATAAAGCCTTTTATTTGGTTCCGTGTAAGTCAGCCCTACTTCTGAAATAGCTCTCAGTGCAGGAGTGCTGAACATCAAGGTGTGCCCAGAATGCAGGGTGCAGAGTGAAGGAAACTGCCATAAGCTCTACTTGGGATGCTTACACCCTTTTGCACAGAGCTGACACTGCCAGCCTTCAATTGACCTTTTATTAGTGGACCTGGACTCTCTTCCTACCCCACCTCCAACCTCAGTATTGTAGCTCTTAGTTCTAGCAAAGGTGCCTGTTGTACTTATCAGTGTGTTCAATGAGTGAATGAATTAGCTAGTCATTTAAAAACCAGGTCATGTAATTGCACCAAAGAAGACATAATCCACTAAGTATCTTTGGGTCTTCTCCAACTGGTTCATATGTAATATAACATTCATTTGACTGCAGTACATTCTTTGCTGCACAATTGCTAGATCCCCCCAACTGTGTAAAACATTCACATATTTACTAAAATGTGTTATCTTCTCCCATGCATGAGTCTCAACCTGCTGTAATTTGTTTCTTCTAAAGACAGTCTTTATTGGATGTATGAGTTTTGTTTTTAATAAAAATCCATCGTTGTTTCTTGTGTCCTCTTAGAGTTTAGGGGCATGCAGATCACTCACAGAATGACTTGAAGGAGAGTGCTTTTAAGCCTGGAATCTGTAACAGCCACCCTGTCGTGAGTCTGTCTTGGACAGTGCCCAGGGGCTCATTTTTCCTTGTCACAGCCTTCTCTGGAAGCTGTCCAGAGCCCTCTCTTAGAGAGCCCCAAATTCTTATTGCTGGAAAGAACTGCCTAAGTAGAGGGTATGGCTCCAGGGTGCAGAGTGACATACAGGTGTGAACCTGCAGTGGCTGGGGATATAGTTACTGCACTTACTTACTAAGATAATGCAGGTCCATCCTTGTGCTGGGGATAGAAAGACAAGCTAGGGAGACAGATTTCTGTGGATCATACTTTGAGCACTCTTGAGACCTTAGTGACCATTTAAGTAAACTACAATGTTAAATTCTTGAACTTGATTCAAGGTCTTCCCCAGGCTCCTTTGTGCACTGTTTATGTCTTCTCCAGCCACCCCATCTGGGGCACAGAAGTTTAGGACAATTCCAGAGGACTTGACTCCTACATGAGTTCAGTCCATCCATGCAAGTGAGAGCTAAGGATCCATTCAGTGTGGTGGAAAGAAGCCAGACCCTGGAGCTAGCTAGGCCTGGTAGTCCTCCTGTAACCCATCACTGCTTAACATTACATCCTATGCTCTATCCACTGGGCCATCCCAGAGTTGCCTGAAGATAAATGAGATGCCATGTTTGACACTTTGTAGGGTCACACAGTGGCCCTCAGCACACTGGTGTCCCATTTGCTTTTTTGCAGGTCATTTACAGGATTCTTTGTATGTTCCCTGCCTACCTGTGGAGTTGTGCTTAGAAAGACCTGATCAATCATTTTCTCAAATCAAAGGCCTTTTCAAAAACAATTTTACTTTACATATTTTTCTTAATCATTTTCTCATCACTGAATTATTATACCTAATACCCACAACTTAAGTACCTCAGTTACCTTTTCCTCATTGCTGGGACAAACTACCTGACACCCAAAATTAAGGAAAGAGAGGTTTATTTAGCTCAGTTAGTGGAGGTTTCAGTCCATATGCAGCTGGCTCCAAAGCAAAGTGTTACATGGCACAGAGCAGCTTTTCATGGCAGCAGCAAAGAGCAAGAGCATAAAGGGAGGGGCAGCAGCTCCCTCAGCTAGCTAGCCTCTCTCCCCTCCTTACATTGTAAAACAGATTACCTGCCCCAGGGCTGGTGTAACACTCACACCCACAATAATCACAAACTCCAGAAGCTGCCCCAGGACTGCATGAGGCTTTGGGGGGATAACTAGACACAAACCATAACACCTGTCTGAGTCATTTTCTCATCACTGAATCATTATGCCTAACACCCACAGCTTAAAAGAGGAGAGGTGTATTTTGGCTCAAAGTTTTTGAAGTTTTCAGTCCATCAATGGCTGGCTCCAAGGCAAGTTAGCATGGTAGAAGGTGTGAAGGGAGAAAGCTCCTTGTCATATGACAGTTGGGGGAAAAATTGTGCTTAGGAGAGGAGTGGGAGAGGGAAATAAACCCTTCCTGGCTGTGCCCCCAGGGACCACCTCTCCTGATCAGATCCTGCCTCTTCCCAGTAAGACAGCTATAAGTCCTCATAATCCTGTCATCTCCCAGGAGTCCAGCCTATGATGTCCTGAGGTTTAGGGAAACATCTAGCTAAAGCTATAGCAGTGCTTGGCTCTCTCGCCCAGGCATTGCTTCCTCAGGTTAGAGGCATGAGCCCTTTGTGGTGGATTCACCTCCAGAGCCAGATATCTCAGCCCCAGGGCAGGGTGAGTACAAGGCTGCTGCTCTGTGCAAACTGAGCCTAGCAGCTGCAGACCCCAAGAAGGTGAAGCACTGTACTCACCCCATGGAGCACTGCTTGAGAGTTGAGAATGGACCCAAGCCATTTGGAGAACACATACTCGGAGAAGCTCCATGACCAGGTTTGGCAAAGAATAATTAAAAGATATTGTTCAAAAACTCATTGAGTATAAATGGATTGATTTTAACAGATAACCCTCAGATGTTAGGATTCTGGGTTTCACTTTTTCCTCTCCTTTCTTTTTAATTCCCTTCTGCCTCCCCAGTTCACTTCTACTTGTCTTAGCTTTCACACTTAGGTATTAAGATTTCCATTCTGTGCTGTAGCCAGTGGCTAGGTTTTACTCCTACGTTGACCCTCAGGCCTGAAAAGCAGTGAGTAGTGTTCCTGTGATTCTAGCTAAACCAACAGCCCTTTCTTGCTGGGCAGAGCAGCTAGTTAGGATGACCTTCCAAGCAGGCCCAGCACCTGACCTGGGAGGCACTTGCAGAGAATTTGATGCCCCTCTTTTACACTCCGGCAGCTGCTTAAAGTCATATCATACTGTGCTTTATGATGCTTTCTGGAATAGCATTTATAACAGAGTTTCTATTACCTGTCTTCTTGTATGTATGGTGTGCTGTGTCACAGTCGTGAGTTTTTGTGTCTTTTCAGTTATGCTGAACATTCTGTTCTTCATGTTGTCCTCTGGTCAGGCTCAAGATGATCTGAGTCTGACCTATACCCTCCCAGGAACCTCATGTCTCTATTCCTGAGAAGGATCTCGTGTGTCCAGTTCCATGGCTTCCTCTTCTGTGGCTTATGTCTTCATATGAAAACACACATGAACTTACCTCTAGAAAGGAAAGTACAAAACAAGCCATCGGTTTCTTGGAAATATCTTAGGCTGTATGTATTTCCCCCACATAGTTATTTGATAGTTTATCTTTTTCTGGTGAATGTTGTTTGTTCAGCACCATTGCAGGAAAGCTTGTTTCTTCTGATATTCACTTTGGGTAAAGGCTGATGTTCTCTGAGTGCATTCCCTTTGAGATGATTGGTGTTTTTATTTTATTTTGCTTTTCTTTTCTTGTCTTAAAACATTTTTCTTTAAACCAGGTGTGGTGATGCATGTCTGTAATTCCACCTACTCAAAGGGTTGGGGCAGGAGGAATACAAGTTTACTGACCTGGGCATATTAGTAAGACTCTATCTCAAAGTGAAATACAAAATAGGATGAGGATATAGCTTAGAAATCTGGATTTATTCTCTAGAATAAAAAAAGACTCTTCATCTTTGATGGTTCTGAAATACTTTGTAAAGGTCCTCACCTGGTGTGCTTCTTGAGTCCTGGTGGTTTCCCACAGATGCGAAGGGATAACTGTGATGTATTTCCCTGGTGATAAAGAGGGCTTTTTGTACATAAAATGATCAGTTTCCTCCTTTTCTTGGAATTATGTTGGTGATGATTAAATTAGATCTTAGGCATACCGTTAAGCAGTTCATTGTAATTTATCAAATTAAGTAAATTATCTTAACAATTCATTTTAAAATTATTTAAAAACTATTTATATTTTCTGCATACTTCTAATTTAAAATGAATTGACCAGAATGTTAGAGAAATTCAATTTTCAAGTAAAAGTATATTCATATTTTAACATTTGTTTTTAAGTTTAATTTTATGGAATATATTTAATCAATTGTAAGTGATTTTTTCAGAATAATTTCACACTTATTCAGAAAACCAAATAATGTTTTGTCATATTTAAATATGTTCTACTTATTTATGAAGCAACTTGCTCATGAGAAGAGATTTTTTTAAATTAATTAATTAATTTATTGGGTACAGGGTCTCGTTATGCAGCTGAAACTTGTGGTGATCTTCCTGCATAGGATTACAGGAATGTGCCACCATGCCCAGTTTCAGTGGCTGGCTTGGCACATGGCCTGTACAGTGTGCAGTATGGGGTATCAAACCGGGGTCCTTAAGGCACTTGCTAGGCAGACACTTAGGCCACCAAGCTACCTCCCCAGCCCAAGACGAGATTTTTGTTTTTTACCATTACAATTATTTTTTGTGAATCTTTGTTAAAGTTTGTAACTTGCTTTTGTCTGTGACTAAGAAATGAACATTTTTTTTTAAAGATATGTTATAGGCTAGAGAGATATCACAGTGGCATAAGCACCTGCCTGGCAAGCACGGGGTCCTGAGTTCGATCCCCAGTACCACATGCCATACCTGCCTCAGAACCTGGGCATGCAGTGGCAGCCCCAGCACTAGATGTGGTGGTGCATACCTGTAATCCCATTACTGGGGAGGCTGAGACAGGAGGACCATTATGACTCTGAGCTGTATAATGAGACCCTGTATATATATAAAAATATATTTAATACAGCATCATGTGTGTCCCTGCAAACAAAAGATTTCCTAAGCCTGTGCTAATACCAATTGACATCTCTTCAAACTGTGTTTGGAGGAAGTTCACCAAGTGCTACAAGGGAAAAGGAGATGTGAACTACAATCACATTGTTTTTTAGCTTGTAGTAGCACTCCTGGGTTAATCAAGCCTTGTGTCTCTCCTGTTTTTGCTTTAAGTGTTCATTAAAAAATAAGTTAAGAAGTTCAGCATCATCAAAAGGCCCATCATCAGAATGATGTGCAAAAAGTGCCGAGCCATGCCGTGGTATATATGGGCAATGTGTACCTTGTGTGTAGTGCTGGGATGAGTTCAGAAGCCAGGCTTAGTCAGTCCCTTGCAGTCCTCTTTCACATTGTCTGCATAGGGGCTTCCTTACCTCAGACATCAGCTGCCGAGAGTGGGGCCCTGTCCTCAGCTGCAGCCCCTGCTGCCTCACTCGGCCTGGATAGATTTCCTTTCCCTCCCATGGGACTACGGTCAGAAGTGGGTCTCTAGCCTACACTGTGGTAGCGCATAAAGAGTCAATGCAACAGAAGAGAGGTGGCATTGGATTTTTAATTATTGTATTGATTATAACATAAAAAAAAATAGCCTTTTACTTGAAGTCTAGTCTATCAGCATTTATGGAAGTTCCCTCAGTACTTCTCTCAACTTCAAAAGTTAGTTTTATGCCAGAGTCTCTCCCCAGGTCCATCATGCAGTGCTTGGAGGGCATTGCCCCCTCTGATGTGCTGTTCCAGGCCTCAGCAGGCCCACAGGCACATGTGCCACCCACAGTGAAACCAAATGCTGTCTGGAGTCTGCTTGAAAATTGATATGGAAAAGATAAGAGGAAAAGTCATGAGGGAATATCAGACTTGAAATTGTTCTGGACCCTCTTCAGGGCACTGGAAAGGCAGCCAAGCTACACCCTGTGCTCTCAGTTCTACCCTGCATTTGTGGGTGCAGTTACTGGGAGAAATAGGCTTCTTTCTGAAGGGAGCGCCCGAATACATGCTCAGCATGTGCTCTCTCCGTTTGACCTGAGAAGACCCTCCTGAAGGAGCCTGGTGGTTCACTGAGAGTGTCAGGCCCGTTAGCACATTGGCTCCTGTCTGTACTGCTGTCCTTCATCCCAAAGACTGTAGATGTCCTCATTTCATGGCAACTTTAGAAAGCAGTGTGCTCAAAAGTAAATGAAAAGCTCAAACACAGCTGAGGTCAAGTTCTAACAGTTCAGCTAATTACCTGTGGACAGCAAAGCCTTTGCTGGTTGTTTGGGCTGTGGAGGGTGGCAGGAGGAGCTGCATGGAGTGTGGAGTGCTTTCAGTTCACCTTTCTAAAGTGAGTACAAAGAAGGGCAGATTTCAAGGCTCCATCTGAGTGTAGGGGGCTAATGAGGCACCAGGCTGGGAGGCAGCAGGCAGCAGCAGGCAGCTCATGTGCTGGAGCTAGAGGTCAGCTTTCAAGTGTCCTGCCTGACTGCCTTCTCACGGGACACAGCGTGCGGTCAAAGCCAGAGCTTAGGTCCTCCATGGGAGACTGACATCTCAGTGCAGGCGCTTTGAGTGGATTGCCATCCACATCTGCCAACTTTCTCCACACTGCAGAGCTCAGCCCTTTCTGTGCAGCTTCTGCGTATCAAGGGAAGTTTGTTCCTGGCTGTGAGACTGACCCGGAAAATACCTATTTCACTCTGATTCTATTCTGTCCATAAGCAGAATGAGCTCTGGATATGAATAGCAAAATTAAGGTGCATTGCTCCCCACTCTTGCACATACAGTTTCTTTCCTTTTGTTACCACAGACATAAGCAGAAAGTTTACATGAAGCTGGATTTGCTGGAGATTTGTTCTGCTATAGGTTAAATCTTACAAAGTTACCAATGAGTATTTTCTGTATTAACTAGGTTTAAGTTCTGAGTTTCAAGTTGATTTGAAATTGTACTGAATATTTACCTCTTTCTAAGAGGGTGACACTTAGAGCTTAGAGCTTGTATTCTCAGGCTTATAACTATTCGTATTTATTTTGAGTGGAAAGTATCTGTATTTTCCTTACTTTGAAGGACTTGATTCATGCCCTTGAAGTTTAAAATTGAAGAACATGGAGTAACAATAACATTTGTTGGGCAGGAGTGAGTAGAAGGCAAAGCAAAGCTGTCTGTGAGGTTTTCATCTCAGAGCTCTGCAGTCATTTACTGCTTAATGTGATCTGCCCTCTGCCCCCTCTGCAGGTGGAATTTATCACTGGCCCCATGTGCTACATCATTCAGATTGTCTGACTGACTCTGGTTCCACATGAAAGAGGGATTAGTGATCATTGTTTTGAGAGAAAGAGAGAGAGAGAATAAATATGAATGAGAATACAGGAGGTGTCTTAAGAAAGGAGAAAGAGAAAGCAGAGGGAAAAAGCAGAGAGATTGGAGATCAGCTTGGAATAAGTACTTCCCGGGTCAGGGTCACTTCCTTGCTCAGGAGCCCATGGTCTTGGGTGGCTTTGCCATCCCCACCACCATGTGGTTCTCCAGCCTGTGTATACCAGAAAATGACAGTTTTTCCTCCATAGAAACTGTAGGGAATCCATTGCACCTTTAGTTCAAGGGTGGTAGTGGAGTCTGAATTGAGGATTTTGTGAATGCTAGGCGAGTGCCCTACATCTGAACTGCATCCCCAGCCTTCATTTCATCTTTACATGGCTCTAAAATAATGCTCCTTCCCAGTAGTCAAAGTGTCCCAATTTGCTCTGCAGTGTTACCATAGTACATTCCAGAGAAACAGCAGTTTCTGCTGGAGGTGGCATGTGCTCTTGCATGAGTGTCATGGTCAGCTCATAGTACCCAGGAGTCTAAGTGCAGGAGCAGATGACAGTGCCTGTGGCTGTTAGATCTGAGCATTCACCTATCAGTGCACACACACACACTCCTATGTGCACCTGTATGCAGAAACCAGGCATGAGACCTGCCCTTGTGGAGCCCAAATGGCAGCACATAGCCCTCTGTGAGGAAACACCATGAAGCACTGTATGTCAGAAGACTTGCCGTTGCTCTATGATTAGTAATTAATTATAAGTTGCCAATTTTGCAGAGAATAGGGATGGTGAGGTCATTGAATTCATCAATGCTTCCTTACTAAAGTGACAAAAGAGAGCTACTGATCAAGAAGAGGTTTAGGGCTATTGAGTAGTACCCTTTTCTCTGTAGGCAGTATTTATTGAACCTTGGAACAAATGGTTCTACACTGTGACACAGCTCTTCCTAAGAGTTCATGGGGACACTATGGCCCCATAATGATTATAACACAGCTATTTCCCAGCCTTTGAACTGTATTGATCCTAACCATAGTGATGGTGGGCCATGGCTCCACTTGGGGTGAAAGATAGGCAAGATGTATTGCTGGTGCTGAGCAAGTGCTGGAACTGGGGCAAAGAGATTTTAGGGGCCATCCCATCCCTCAGAGCCTTCCTGCAATACCATCCTTCAGCATTACCCTTACCATCTATAAGGACCCATTTTCTATTTCAGTTTCTTGTCTTTTGCCAACTGATAAACATACAATAAAAATGAATTGCTGAAAGAATGAAGTAGAACAAGACATGCAAAGTATAATGCTCTAGCTTTTATTATTAGCCCCAACAGACAGACACTTCTTGTGGTAAATTGCTTTTAATGTTCCCAGAGGCCTACTCTCCATTTCTGTTCTTCCCCAGTGGCAGCTTGGCCTCTGTCTACAGATAGTACCATCTTAAATGACAAACAGAGGTCAAGCCCAAGAATGGTCAGTGTGACTAGATAAGCTTTTTAGAAAAATAAAGTCAGTCCACATCATATGCAATTTACATTACTTTGAATTTACTTCAGTCTTTTCTAGTGAAGAAGCTGTCTTCACGGCAGTGTCTGTATTTGTTCTGCATTTATTCAGTGGCCCAGGTCTGCTCAGCTCTGTGGCTGTGGGTCCCAGCAGCTACCGCATTCTCCCCTGCTCTCTGTCCCTTTGTAGATGAGCATCGTTGCCCCACAACAGTCTCACGATCCTTACAGGGTGCTGTCTGTTTCTCTTTACTACCAGAGCAGGGCCCTCTTTTATCACTGTTTACTCATTTCCTGTTCTATAATCATCAGAATTTTGCTTCATGTGTTTCAGCCATGGTGAGCTTCATGAGGTTCTAGAAGTTTCTGGAAGCCTTGTCCTAGTTCCTTGCCTTGCCACTGATGAGCCAGCACTCAGTGATCAGTGAACAGAAGCTCTTTGCTTTTGTTGAAAACAAGCTTCCTCTTTGCATTCATGTCCCCAGATACTTCTTTTTTGCTATTATGTAAGACTGACTTAAACATCTTCATGCATTTTATCTTCCAAATATAGGAATTAATTTCACCAAATAGGAGTAGAAAACCCAAGATGTTGAACTCTATAAATATTGCTATACTAGCCACGTGAACTGGATTCCAGGTAGTAGCATTCAGTTTTTATGGCTGAGAAAATGAATCACTTAGTATTTTGTATGTTGCTCAAGGTGCAGTGTGCACAGTGAACCTGTAATTCATTCCTGAGAAACCCAGAACCCCAACACACTTGTGGCAATGCCATGTTTAACTGTTGTATTTGCTTGACTTTGTTGAAGCAGCCTTTTGAAAGTATTTCAGATTTTCAGCTAAACCAAGACACCTCGGAAGATGGCTGATGCAGCCCTGCCCATCTCAGCCTCCTGCAACTCTTTGCACACAGCTCCCTTTCAGCGCTTGTCATTTGGGTTACTTCCTGTGCCATCCATGTGCCTGAGGCTCCCCTAGGAAACATGCTGTCTTGGGAACACCTGACTCATAGGCATTCCATCCATCCACTTATTAATAACCAAATAAAGCTGAATTTTTCAAGGAAATAATGGAATATAGAGTACAGTCATCTCCTAACATGTGTGGAAGGCTAGCTGCAGACTAAGCACCAGATTCCATGAGTGCTTGAGTGTGTTAGAGAAAATGCCATCCTCCTGCATACTTCACATCATCTCTGGATTCTTAACAATGCCTAATCCAATGTAAATAGCTGTTATATTGTTTAGGAAGTAATGATGAAAAAATCTGCACCTGTTTAGTACATATGCATTATTTTTCTCAAATATTTTCCATCTGTGGTTGATTGTAAGGCTTCCTAGATACAGAAAACCAAGTACTGTATATTTTGATTTCCAGGAGTATGGGAACTGCATAGTAAGCCAATAATCCATGCAGCATGTATTGATTTTTGGCCAAGATATGGTTTAAGAGATTGTCCCTGAGAGAAATATTATAAGATGTGTGTTTCATGTGTCCACATGATTAAATTCACAGAGCATCCATGGGATCTGCATGGTGTCACAGAAAACCGGAGGCAAATCCTGGGGTGCCTCCCTGAAGTCAGTGCAACATGTGAGAAAGCGATTGAGTATAACTTTAGTACACTGGAGTGAGTGTAAGTGACCTGGAATTTTCTGGGCAGACCCTGAATTAAAAGGATAAGGATCTTGAGCCTTTTGATGAGCCATGTTTCTGACTCTTGTCTACCCATAGAAAGGGCTGTCAGCAGGACACA
The DNA here is from genome assembly GCA_004027165.1 of Ctenomys sociabilis. Classification (NCBI taxonomy): domain Eukaryota; kingdom Metazoa; phylum Chordata; class Mammalia; order Rodentia; family Ctenomyidae; genus Ctenomys; species Ctenomys sociabilis. The sequence goes on from PVKA01003605.1 coordinate 16,270, forward strand.
GTTGCCCTGCACAGCAAGGCTGCTTGGCTCCTTAATGTGGCACGAATGTGGACAGAATATTTGAGGGTTGTTCCCTTCTCTGTCTCTCTCTCTGTCTCTGTCTCTGTGTCGCGTGCATCCTCGCCAGCAAGGAAGACGCGACCACTGGTTGTCTCTGCAATGCTTTATTCTTCCATGGATCGAGTAGTTCTTCTTCCCCTCCTTCTGCTCCTCCGCTCCTGACCCGGGCAAGCCCGCCCCAAGCTATATACCACAAGGCGTCCAACCCTGGAGTGATACGTAGGCGCAGCCAATTGGTCCAGATACGCGGAAGGGAGCCACAGTCTTTGCCTTAGCCATATAAAGAGTTGTTTACTACAGAGAGCACTCACCCAGTGGGGGGTGGAAGGCAGAAGCCAGTGCAGTCTTTCAGGCGGCTGGCTATTCGCAGCTCTCTACATCTCTGTGTCTCTGACACTAGGGATTGAACCCAGGACCTCCTCACCGAGCTACATCCTAGCCCTTTTTTATTTTGAGATGGTATCTCCCTAATCTGCCCAGTTGCCTAGGCTGCACTTGAGCTTGCCACTTTCTTACTTCAGCCCGCCAGAAGTGCTAAGGCTACGGACATCGTTTTCTCTTCTTCTTATTTTTTTTTTCATGAACAGATTATTGAGGGAACGTTTATGTAAACTAACTTAGAGAGGGATGGACAATTTCCAGGAAGTGATAGTTCTTAAAACTGTATGTGAGGTATTTAAACCAGCTACATAGAATTCACAATATTTTTAACTCTTGGAGGAAGTAATCCATATCTCAAGATATGGATCTGTAGAGAGCATTAGAATATAATTTAACATTAGTAGGTTACATGTACCCATCATTATTTTTGACATCAGGAAGTCTGACCATGTCTTACAAATATTGGGATCATTTGTCTTTGTACTAAAAATAAAAGTTTTAAAGCAACCACTTGCCAGAAAGAAGTTCACTGGTGCTGGAGGAAATTTCATAGATGGGAAAATTTCTCCTGGGTTGATACTGGTCATGATTTCAACACAAAATTAGTTCATAAGTAGTATAACAAAATAGCTTTACTGGACAGTACTCTTTCTTGTGCCTTTATTTGACCACTAATTCTCCCTTTAGTTCCCCCAGGCACTCGGAGTTTCCTCAACAGATGTGTCTTCCCTCTGAAGCCTTTGTGAAATCATGTTGCTGTTTCCGATTTTGAACACATTATTTTCTTTTTGCTGTCACTTCAACCAAATTTGCTCCTGGTACATCCCACATTATTAAGTATCAAGAGTATTAAAGAATTGCAAAAGTTTCCATGGTAAACCCTATTTTCATCATGTGGACCTTTGGAATAAACCTCCTTTTGTAAAGATGTTTTCCAGGAAGTGGTCTCCCACAAGTTGGCAAGCTCGAGGTGAATATCAGCTTGGGAGTCCTCCATGTTCATCTGCTCATTTTCGTCCTGTATTCTTAGCTCCCTATTACCTCTTTGTTCTAACAGCAGAGAACTGATCAGAGAACCAAATTCTTAGCAGAAGCCTAGGCTGGCAGCTGCTGTGGTTTGGATGTCGGTCATCAGAAGTCAAGTTGATTTCCTTCCTCATGCAGTAGTGTTGAAAGGCGGTGGGAACTTCCAGAGGTGATTAGGTCATCAGTAAGGATTAATGCTTTTTCTCAGGACCAGTTTAATTCCAACTGAAATACTTACCTTCAGAGCAGGTTGTTACAAAGCAGGACCATCCCTGGGCTTTATTTTTTCTGCACACAACTAGGTAAACCTCCGCCTTCCACCCTCACTTGAAGTAGTTTGAGGCAGCCTCCAAAATCATGAGCTGAATAAACTTTCCTTTCGAAGTTACCTAGTCACAGGGATTTTGTGATAGTCACAAAAGATGGACTATGATAGTCTTCTTATATAAAATGGTTCCAAACTATAAATTGGTGTGGGTTCTTCCTTAATGGTACATCCTTGGGTTATTGGATTTGTGCCAGTATGTGCTGGTAATCAGCAGCAACACCTTCAGACTTGCTCAGACATGCATCCTCTGACACTAGCTTAGGTAGATTCTGCATTTGTATTAGGGTGCTCAAAAATGCCTAGACATGAAACTTCTAGAATGAAAAGATAAAACTGGGGAAACAAGTTTCTTTAATGATCTGAACCCTTTCTTAATCTAGACCCTGCCCTGCCTTTCTCCCATTTTGAAAGAGTGTTACTAATTCACTGAGATACCCAGATTGGGCTTGAATGTGTGATCCTTCTTCCTCAGCCTCCCCAAGTGCTTGGATTACCGGGAATCTGCTGCCACATCTAACTTCATTTTTTTAAAGTGATGTTACTGATTTAACTTGAGAATCTAAGGGCCTGATAGTAAACTGGAACCATTATGTCTCTTGCAAGGCTAGCTGAAAGATTTTCAGGAAGAAATATTTGAGCACACTGTCCTGGGAAAGGGAGTCAGAGAGCATGAGCATAGGTACTGGTGTTGTGGGTGACAGCTGCATGACCTGGACTGAGCTAAAGCAAAACCTTCCCAGCTTCAGGTCCTCAAAGATACGAAGGTAAGGGCAGGAACACTTCCCATCTTCCCAAGGATTTAGTTAAATCTAATGCATTAATATAGGTAAAGCAACTTTGAAATATGTAAAGTGTAGGTTGAGTGCAACTTGGCATTATCAGGGAGAGCCTGGAGGGTAAACTGGAAAATGTGAGCTACTTTCCAAAGAATGTCAGGACCTTCTGTGGGACCTAGTGCCAAGTATTTTAACTGACTTAATCCACTTGGAACAAGAGAATATTTCAGACCATGGCATTTAAAAGCTTATTAGACCATTCCCAGCTAGGCATTTGTGTACCTTCAAACAAATTCTTTCTCTTCTCACTGCCTATGAAAGTTAAAGAAATAGGCCTGCTCACCGAGCTGCACATTAAGTCACACTTGTCTGAACCTGCTCTTGGGCATGGAAGCCATTGTCCAGAGCAAGCTGGGTGTGATGAGGGCCCTTCTGACAGGAAGAATCCTGTCCTGGGAATCAGTTTTTATGAAACTTCCTTACACTAATTTCTCAGGCAAGTTCTGTTCTATTTTTTTCCTCTTGTCCTGGCCATGTTCTGAATTTTCCAGCTATCCCTGGAATAAGCAGACTCATTTATCCATCTGTGCACTCTCACAATTTCCAGTGGTCCTAATGGGGATTTCATACTGCCAGGATGATGCAGTTTATGCTTTTTTTTTAAGTATTATGATTACTTAGAAGCTTATTTTTAGTATCCAGGTGAAACTTTTTTATAGCATACCATTAGCACTTTGCTTTCTTTTAGTTGTTTCAGTTATATGAGCTGAATTATACACAGTCATGCTTTTATTCAGTGGCACCCCTTTGGAGTCTAAGCATGGGAGCTGGAGGAGCCTTCCCCATTGATTTTGCCACACCTCAGATTGGGAGGTGGGATGACTGGGCTGAGGCATCACACACCTGCTAGGGCTGGAGGCCAGGCATCAGCTTCTCAGACCAGTGTCCTTTAAAAGATGCATAGTTCCTTGAAAAACAAAAGTCAGCTTCTATACTATTCTTAGGAAATATACAGAGTCATTTTGAAAAGGCAGGTTTTCCATAGAGCTGAAGGGCATATAATCTTTGGGTTGTCCAAATTTTAATGTTTAATCATTTGGGGATTGATATCTAAAACATACAGGCCAAATACTGCCTTCCTAAGCAGAGAGGAGTTTTGTTCTTTGTTGTTTCCTTTCTTTGTAACTAGCAAGGCCATTTCATGATTAATCAGCTGGTTTGTCATACTGAGTCTCAGTTACTGCGCTTTGCTATAGGTGGAGTTGGCATGGGGTAGAAAGACCTGAGCCTAGGGCCTGCTTTCCTGGAGAACACTTCTGGGCTGGCAGTCCTTTCCATTCTTTTCTTGCATGTTTGTTTGTCAGTTGGTGCAGGGCTTTAGCCCCCATGTGCTGAGTGGCTCAGTAATGGGATTTTGAAATAGGCTTCTCTCCAGAAGTTCTCTAGAATTTTCTCCTAAGCAGCCAAATGTCTTGTGAATTGTCAGCAGCATTAAAAGCATTATACTTTTTCCATCCATAGTACATGGGACCACAGGCACCTTCTTGATGGCTTGAACTTGTCAGCAGAGTTTGTCACAGGGTTGATGGATCATTCTTCACCATTTTAAGAATTTATGTTAGGTCGGGTATGATTTCATTGTTGCTTTGGTTCAAATTCTGATTCCAAGATAAATATCCAAGAGAATTAAATAACACATGTAAATGTAGTCATCATTGTAAAAAAAGAAACAGAGCCTGTCTCAGAGTGGTTTAGGGATTAAATCAGAGAATGTATGGAGAATACTTAGCTGATAATAGATGGGAAGTTGTCAGTCTGTGGAAGCCGATTTTCCCCATCATCTCACTATCATCATCGTTAGCTGCCACCAAGTCCACCAATGTTACCTTGAAAAGCTGACACCAGCTTCCTCATCTTCCAGGTATGTTAAATGTGAAAGTTGTTCTCATGTTTACTATTTTTAAAAATTATCTCAATTTTTAAAAAGCTACCACATGGCCCTTGATAATGTCCTCTTCCCCAGACTTGGCAAAAGCTACATGGAGAATGTTCAAGCTGCCTCAGGGACTGGGAACTGTCTGGTTGAGCTCGCTCTCTGGCCTTCCCCGTGACTCACTCTCTGACTTGAACAATCACATGATCCATAGCAGTCTCTCACAGGAGGAATGATTACACCCAGGATGCCACCCCCGTACCTCATTAAGCTGCTGTGGGAGTTAGGTTTGTGTTTCTGACACAAGTGGCTATACTGAGACACACAGCCTGACGGACATATCTGATGCAATGGATAGCACCTTGAGCAGTGGCTCTGGTGTGCACCTCAGGACTCTCCAAGTACCATAAGTGTGTCCTCATATTTTCATCAACAGTACAGTAAGAGCTCCTTTCTCCATATGGGCCTTAGACCTTTCAGCATTAGATGGGGTTGAGGCGACATAGATGTGATGTACCAAATGTCCCTCTGTTATCGTTCACTAGCCTGTTGGCAGTGTGCTAAGCATTTCCTCTATTGACTAAAGTACAGTGACTGTAAAAATAATCTGTGTTTTAGCCATGAACTATATTTTGGTGATTGTGTGAAGAAACTCTTCCCAAAGGAGTTCAGTTGTATACTTTTTATGTCATAGTATGAAGAATTTTCACTAGAGACTTTGCTTCAAAAGTTATCAAAAATCACATTATGTATTTCAGTTTATGTGAATTATACATTTTATTATGAAAACCATCTTGTACTACATTTATTTAGAATTAGTATGGGTAGGAGTGACATTATTTTAAATCCCTTATTAAGTCTGTATTCTTTTTTTTTAACATTTAAAATAAATTTTTACTTTAGAGGCAAACCCCACATGTTCATCTCATCATCCACCCTCAACAGTTTACAGTGTGTGGAACCCCTGTTCCCACCATCATAGAATGGGATAATTTTAATACCAATTTTTTTTTTCTATTTAGTACAGGGTCTCACTGCACAGCTTAGACTCACAGTGATCCTCCTGTTGTCAGTCTCCCAAGCACTGGGATTACAGGTGCATGCCACCACGCCCAGTCTCAATCACTTTCTCAGGGCACCCCAGGGGCAGGGCCAGCATGGCACGCAGGGGATTGAACCCCAGTCTCTGTGTCTGCTTGAGCGGGTGCTTTAATCTTCTGAGTTATCTGGCTGGCCCTATTGGGTAATTTTAAACATGCCTGAGCCATCATATTATTTCATGTGTTGTATCCCTAACATATAAGATAAGGAGTCTTTAAAATATAACATACTGAGGCAGGAGGATTGTTGTGAGTTCGAGACCAGCCTGAGCTACAAAGTGAGCTCAAGGCCAGCCTGAACTGCATAGTGAGACCCTGTCTCAAAAAAAGACAAAAAAAAAAAAAATAATAACATAAATGTATTTTCTTTACATAACCATTGTGCTCAAATTTCCCTAATTGGCTCATGAATAATTTTTTTTATAATTAGCACACTCGAAATAGAATACAAGTAAGATGCATCCATTGCATTTGGCTGAACGGTCTCTTCTGAATGCTGGGTCCTCCATCCCCCATCATTTTAGTTGAAAAATCCCTTTCATGTGTCTAGTAGAGTGTCCCAGTATCCAGAAACTGCAGTGGCATCCTGTTAGCACTATTTAGTATATTTCTTTATTTATTATAAAACTGGTTTTGAAGCTTGGCCAAGGTGACAGTCCCTTGTGTTGTTTTTATTTGAACAAAACTACCTCGCGTGACATGTCTTATACTGACTTGCTCTCACTGAAAGCCATGCAATGACTGCTTGTCTCTTCTAGGATATTAAGATGAGGCGGTGCCTGATCCAGCTTAGAAAATTCCCCATAAGCCTTTGCCTGGTTGTCTTTAGCAACCATCTCTGAGCCTGGCCCCACAGTTTTATCAGTGCATCAGGGTTTCAGCACCTACAACCTAACCTTCAGTACCCAATATGTAACTCAGTTTGAAACATTTCTTTAAAATATTCATGAATAGTTTATAATAGTAATTTTTAGGTGAAAGTGATTATATAATTCCAAATGTTTCTGACATTTTCATATAGGAATACATACTTATTCCTAGGAGGAATAATAACTAGATATGTAGGAATAATAACTAGAAAATAAAAAATCTTGCAGAAGATGAATATGAGAATTGGTAAAGAGTTAGCTTGTTTATTATCTTTCAGTAGCTCTGACTAAAAGATTTTGCCCTATTTCTAAAAGTTAGTGAGTTGTTTTAGGTGTTAGTTTTGTTTCTTACAGTACTAGGGATTTAAGTCAGGACCTTGGGCACTCTGACATCCCTGCCCCTTTTAAATTTTACTTTAGAATTCTCTTTCCTCAGACTTCTGAGCAGCTGGAATTACAGGTGTGTACCACCATGCCCTCATCTAAAGGGATCTAGGGGTGTTTCTTTCTTTTAGTCACAAGTAATTTTAAAACATTTATCTTGCCTAAAGGACTGATAAATCTAGAAAATGTGAAGTAATTCATGTTCCTTTTGGTAACAATATAAACATATCTGTGATTCTATATTGAAATACCCTTTAAGGAAAGCCTGCCCCCGTGTTGTCTTACAGAGCAGGTTGCCCAAGGCTGACTCTTACTCCCTTCACATCTAAATCATGCTTCTTGTCAATTTCAGGTCTCTTTGTTCTGAAAAATTCTTGCTTTCTGCTTGCTTCATTACAAGCAAACATCTGATTCTCAAATTGAATTCTGTAGTTTTAATCATGGCCCTAGCAGTATGCTGCAGGCCCATCTACTAGAATATGTGGTGATGCCTCTAAAAACCCAGGAATACTGATTCATCTTAGGAATTTGTAGTCATTTATTTGGGACTTTGTGTAAAGATTTTAAAATTGTACTTAGGTTTCTGGGTTTTACATATCATACCACTCTACTTTTTTATGTGGAATAACCTTCATCAGAATCATTTCAGGAAATGAGAAAAGTAGGATATGGTCATGAGTCAGCTGTGGAAAACTACAGCATGGAACGAATTAGTCAG
>PVKA01003605.1:23944-26444 GCA_004027165.1 Ctenomys sociabilis
TTTTTTTTTTTTTTTTTTTTTTTTTTTTTTTTTTTTTTTTTTTTTTTTTTTTTTTTTTTTTTTTTTTTTTTTTTTTTTTTTTTTTTTATAAAATTGACAGGTGCCAATGGCATAGAAGCTACCAATGCCCTTTAGTAGTTGCTCCCCCTGTAGCCAGTTCCTACTTCTCACTGCGCTAGCATAGGGTCATTTAGCTGAAAGACCTATTGAGGCTATTAGGTCAAGTGTGAGGAGCTGGCTTCGATGGAGTTGCTGCCACAGAGGAGTGTCATCTGTTTTTCTTTGGTATGTCATTTTCTCATACCCTTGGTCTCTTACAAGGCTGTGCCATTTGTAGCTTGGAAGAAAACTGCTTCTCCTTACATCATGCATGTTCTAGAGAAAGATAGTCCAGAACTCAGGAAAAGGTCATCGTATATCCATCTTCTTATGCTGTTAAAGAGAAAAATGTATGGAAAAGGGGTACTTTAAAAGTTTGTGTCATTTGAAATTCATAAAACTCATCTCTAGAGGAAAATGCTGGAAAAGCAGTCAATTGCTAAAATTGCTTATGAAAGGAAATGTTTATTACTTGGTTGTAACTTAAGTCAGTTTACATGTGATCAAGTCAGCTTCTTTTCTGTCTTTTATGATGAATAGCTACACAGTACCTTCACCAATCATAGCTTCATATGTATGTACAATTCCCTGATTTTAACCAGCACATCTAATTTAATAATTAAGGATGAAGCCAATGTGTGAATGGTTCATTCCTGTTGAACATTGATGGAATTCCTGTTGATTCTAATGCCCTTGGTAACCTGATAAACATTTTCTCTGGAAACTATCCTGTAAACCAAGTGGCATTTATGATAATCTGGCAAGAGTCTGATGGGGGATTATAGTCCAGAAGTTAACTGGGGATGTTTTCATATTCCCATCACACAATGTCACTTGGCAATCAGCTGGTAATAATCACATCTTCCTCTGCCTCTACTCCAGCCCAATACTTCTTAGACCTCATGAGCATACATCCCAGAACCTTGCAAAATGCAGACAGCACTTCAGTAGCTCTCAGCACTTCAGTAGCCCCAAGGTTGAGCATTTGTACACAGCTCATAGACAGCACCTGTTTGCTAAGTCAGTAACTATATACTATGAAATGAGTCTGGAGAGCTAGCAAGTAGCCAGACCCTGAAAGGTCCCAAGGCTTCATATCAATACAATTCTCTTTTCCGTTTAAGACATTAGTTTTCCTGATATCACATTTCCACTTTCTGCAGCTAGACTCCTACCTGTCTAGGATAGACAGGGTTAGGAACATAGTGTGAGCTTTCAGCTGGAAGGATGACGAGAGTTTTTACCTTGTACCCTAAACTGCTTCTGTGCTCACAGTTGTCTGTCTCAAACTCCCAAAGTCTAGTAAAGAGCTGGTAATTCCTTTCTGTTAGCTGGATTCCTCCTTACTGTAGATTTCTAGAACTATGGGTCCTCTAAGTCTTCTCATGAGAGAAAAGAGTCCTGCTCTTGTCTTTATTGCCCAGTGTTTACTTACTCTCCTCCTCCAACATGCAGAGCAGGGTGCAGCAAGTTGAGTGACAAGAAGAAATTTCACTTTTAGTGGCAAGGGGCAAAATGGTAGGAGTTCAAAGATGAAAGTTTCATGACATATAAATTTCTTTAAACTACAAGTTAAGGAAAGAATCAAGAAAGAGTGTTTTCCAGTCTAACAGCTCCCAGCTGTGGATTTCAGAATTACCAATTGACAGAATGTGGGTTTTGGATTAGCTGTAGAAATTGCTAAGCCAGAGTGTCAGAGCTGTTCTTTGCTCCTCCTATTCTTCTTGATTGCTCTAGTGGAAGTAGGTTAAATCTTCAGTTGCTTATTTTATTACCATGGAATTTTCAAATAAAATAGCAAATCAGCATCATTATTTTAAAATCCTAGGAAACATGATTCAGGGTTTGTCATTATTTTTTCCAAGGAAGAAATGATTATAGACGTTTTCCGCAAGTATACATTGCTGTGACTTTTTCAGTTAGAAGCTAGCCAGAAGACCTTCACACATGGCCTCTGAAAAGGAACAGTGTTCAGGACATAGAGTAAAAATAGTCACTGTTGGCATGCATCTATTTCTGGTGCTCTTTTCTTGGTTTGATGGGTGCTTTTGAAGCCCTTTCACCATTTTATTTGTATCTTCAGATTGGAAAAAGAGGCCCATTCCACATGATCACCAACAATGTGGCATTTGAAAAGTCACATTTAGTTACTGTCACAAAATTGCTTGTCTTACTTGATCAGCATCATTGAGTTTGAGGTTTTATATATATTTGAGTAACTTATGGCTTGGTATTTGATGATAAGAGGATATGAATTTCATCAGATCTATGATAAAACTTTGTGTGTACCAGTACATTGCCAATGGTAGCTTGTGGGCTCAAGTAGGAATGGACTGGAGCTGTAATTACATTCCTATCTCATTGTTTCTTCCAGAAAAACACTAGATTGTGGACAGAATCA
>PVKA01003605.1:31444-108013 GCA_004027165.1 Ctenomys sociabilis
GTTACAAAGGAGCTCTGTATTGAAAGAGGTCATTCCTTCCTGTTGAACAAGAAATTAAATGAGTGCATTTGGTGTGCTGGGCTATTCTTAGGATGTTAGAACAACCTGCTTAATTTTAGATCCCAGAGTTATTATTCTCCCAGTGTCTCCTTCAGGGAAGTTTAAAAATCCCTAGAGATTTTGGGCTGCCAACGGGAAAACCAGTTGGCATTTGGCAGGAAAGTGGGAGAGAACCAGCAGGAAAAAGTCTTGAAGGTACAGCACAGGGCACACAAGGAGGACTGCTGTGTCCCACACATCTCTCTGGTGAAAAACATGGTGGGACATTGGGAGGACCCCATGTCTGCTTGGCTCTACCCCCAGAGGACACACTGAGCGAGCACAATGTCTCCTTTCACCCACATCCCACCAGGCTGCTGTTTTCATCAGAAACCACAAGGAACCTTCTACATGCTTCCTCATTTCTAAAATGACCTTCTTAGTCCCTGCTTCCCTCAGCTTTCCGTGAGGGCAGCACTCACATGTCCATAGCACAGTCTTTCTTTAGCAGATGTCAGGCTGGTGTTCAGAGCATTCCTTATGGGCCAGGAGTGTGGACAACACAGCTGTTGACCACAGGACTCACAGTGTAGTGCTGTCATCACCCCAGGGCAAGAAAAAAACTAGAGGTGACACTGGAAGTGTGGGCGAGACTCACCTGGCTTCTGGTCTAGCATGCCTGAGGCAACACCACCCACAGAGAAGCATCCATCCAGCCTGTACCCCAGTCATGGCCAAGAGATCAGGAGAGGTGACCCCTCTGGCTAAGGAGAAGAACATTGCTGGTCCATGATAATGTCATGTCCTGGGGCACCAAGTCACATTATAGTCTCCATGCATGGAGCGCAGCTACTCCCTGCCCCGTTCCAAGACAGATTTTGATGTTCACACACTTGTAGGAGGGCACTCCCCAACTTTGCCCATAGACTCTTTCCTTGCAACAGTGTTGCAAGGACCTGCAGAAGTGCTTAGGAGAGTAAGTCCATGACCCCTTTACTCTATCTATCTCTGGATCAGCAAGCCAAGGACAAAGCTTGGGAAATGCTTAATGAAATTTGCTCAGTAACTTCTCTCTGAAAATCAGATTTTCTCCAGGTCATTTAAAAAGGTTAAGCTTTGTCTTTCTTCCCAATTTTTAAAATTGTGATAAAATATACACATTACATAAAAATTACCATCTTAACCATTTTTTAAGGAGTTCACTGGTAGGCACTAATTTATTTTGCTCTAACCACCTCTTTTTAGATCTATATTTTAGAATTGATAGATGGATCACCCATTAATAGTTCATTTATTCAAGCAACAGGTAGTCCCAAACTATATCCTAAGTCCCACTGTACTTGCTGTCCATGCAGGAAGGAAGAACACTAAGCCCACCTCGAGGATTAAGAGGTATTCTGCCTGATGAGACATATTTACATTGCTGTAAAAGTAGGACTGAGCCATAAGATGTGGGAAATACTCCAGGAAGTAGCTTCTGAACTACTATTGAAGACGGTGAACCAGGATGGTGTTGTTGAGCTGGATATAGGAGAAGCAGGACTTGAGTTAAGAGATAGCTAGAGCAGCTCAAGGGCCAAGAGCTGGATTTTCCTGAGAGCATGTGAAACCAGAAAGTAGACTTGCAATGTCCCTGTGCCCTTTGGGAATGTCCAAAAGAAGAGCCTGTCCTGTTTTATACTATGCCTGGTCATCAGTCCAGTGTTAATATCTGAAAAGGCAAATCTGGAAGATGCTTCTCTTTTGTGCTTTTAAAAACTTGTTTTAAATGCATCAGAAAGGCCTGAATGAAGATCTCAAGACATCTTATGTGCACTGCATGGTGTTGGCTGCTCCCATTTCCTCACCCCCATCATACATTGCTGGGTAGGCAGGCGGTAGAGTACATGTACTCTATCACAGCAGTACCTGCATGTGTATCGTGGCCAGCTGGAGGGCTTGCTAAACAATTTTATTTCTGAATCTGTAAATATATATTTAGTAGTTTTCTGTTGCTGTGTAGCACTTTGGAATAAAGTAGTGGCTTGCAACAATACTATTCCCAGCCTGTCTGGCTCAGAATTTTTGAGACATCACAAACCTGGAACATGAATTCATGCATGTCTGGCTTAGACATGAGTGACTGGGTTCTAGGCTCAGGGTGTGGTAAGGCTGGAGCCAGGTTCTTGGCCAGACTGCATTGCTGTCTGGAAGAGAACACACTTCCAAACATGTTCAGATCCCTGTTTGCTTCCTGGGACCGTTCTTGCTCCTCGGGGCACTCAAGTTCCTTGCAAGTTAGCCCCTTTATCTTCAAAGGCAGCAATGGAAAATGTTGTACATCATGTCTCTAACTTCAAAAGGAGCCTGGTTCCTTTGAAGGACTCACCCTTCACAAGCACTGTGTGCAACATCAGCTAATCGTGAGAACAGAATCCATCCTAGGTGGAGTCCCAGGGTGGGGCAGGACACATATGCCACAGGGCCAAGGTCTTTGCGGCCAGTTTAGGATTCTGCCTGCCACAGTACATGGGCAAGAATTTGCATTTCCAGTAAGTTCTCTGGGGACACAGATGCTCCCACCTTAGGAGCCACAATTCTACATCTGTGTTCCTACGTTGCAGAGGACGAAACTGAAACTCAAGAGTGTTCAGGGCAGAGATAATAATCAAAATATATAGCAACTAGTACCACTTTGGGCACTGGCCTCTCAGAATGGCTACTGAGCCAGTAGTACAGGTCCAGCTGTGAATACCACCATAATCATCACCCTGGGAAGCATCAGTTGATTGAAGGTCTTCAAGCAAGTATAGGCTACAGCTATTGTTTATGTCTTGGTCCACTTGACACCTGAGCCTGGGATTTGGACACTCCACATGCTACAATTAAAACAAAAATACCATGCCCACCTCTCCCTAACCTAAATCAAAAGAAAAAGAAGTGACATCATTTCATTGATTATCAAATCTACCTTCTTCTGAACCTGGACTCCCTATAAAGCCACCTTTTTCAAGGTTAAAAATCTGTGTTAGTTTCCCATTGCTGGTACAACAGGTTACCAAAACTATTTTCGTGGCTGAAAACAACACAGGCTTATTATCTTACAGTTCTGAAGATCAAAAGTTGAAAGTCTCTGTAGGTAAAGGCTGTCTTAGCAGCTCCCAGGTCCCTCCCCCAGGTCCAGAGGCAGCCACATTCCTTGGCTGCAGGCCTCACGTCCCTCCAAAATCTGCTCTTAGCATCCTGTCTGTGACCCTGAGTCTCCTTTCTGCCTCTCATAAGGACCCTTATCATTACACTGGGCCCACTCTGACAACCCATCATCTCACAATCAAAGCCCTCAGATTAATTGTACCTCTAAGGCTCCTTCTGTGACCACAGTAATGTAGAGGTTCTGGAAATTAGAATATGTTCATTACTGAGCGACCATTATTTAGTCTCCCTCACAATCTGAGGTCCACATTGTGAGGGTCCTGGTAGCAAACACTTGCCTGTGGGCTCCCTCACTGCCATCCTGCACTCCCAGGATAGCAGCGCAGCAGCTGCTGCTGAGGGAGGTACTGTGATTATCTTTATAGGTGAAGAGCCTGAAGCACAGAGCACTGAGAACCTTGCCCAAGGTCACATGGCTAGGCAGTGGAGCAGCCACCTGTTCATGGAGAAGTGTCTCAGGAGAACAAGGGAACAAAGGAGCTGTACAGAACTTTGTTGTGTTTTGGGGTTTGGGGGGACTGTTGTTTTGGTGAAGGTGGTGAAGGTGGTGATACTGGACACTGAACCTCCTCAGGGTCTTTGTGCTGAGCCACATCCCTGGCTGCTTTTTTTTTTTTCTTTCTTTTTTTTTTTAATGTATTTAGGACAGGGTTTATAGGGTCTCACTACATTGATTGGACTCCTAGTGATTCTCCTGTTTTCAGCCTCCCAAGCACTGGGATTACAGACAAGCACCACCCAGCATGCCCTGGGGGTGAGGCCGGCAGGACACACTAAAGATCGAACCCTGGCCCTCTGCCTAAGCAGGCCCTTTAGTCCTCTGAGCTATCTGGCTGGCCCTTTTTTTTCTTTTCTTTTTTTGAGACAAGGTCTCGCTAAGTCACTGAGTGCCTCCCAGGCAGGACTCCAACTGTGATCTACTTGCCTCAGACTCCCAGAGCCCTGGGATAAGATCTACACCTCTCTGCCCATTCCTGCCCAGGAATTTTTATGACTTCCCCCTGAAAGGCGCATGGTGTTGTTTCCTCCATACGGGTATCAGCTGAGGAGCTCACAAGGGCCCTCTGTGATCAAGAACAGGGGTGGTGTCTTCTACCTCTTGATGGGAGGAGAATGGCAAGGTTCTGCCAGCGCGTATGGGGTGGGAGATCATGGTGCAGCTATCTCTTGAAAATTTAGCCTGCCTGAATTGTCTGCCACAGCTGCCTGCAACATGCCACCCCAGGGTACCACATAAAGCATTCTCCCGACCCCCTATTTTTGCATACAGTGTTCTCTAAGCCCAAGTTTGATCTCTAATATAAGATTTTTCCAAACATACTTATTTTGATGCTCTTACCAAAATATACTAAGTGTAGCCACATGTATCCCTTGTATATATTGGTCTTTTAAAAATAGGAAAAAGCATTTCCTAGCACAGTGGACTAAAGCACCTGCTTAGGCAGAGCACATCAGCCAGGGTAGGATACCCAGCGTGCTGTGCCAACCCCGCCCCCAGGGCATGCTGAGCCAGCAATTGAGACTCAGCATGGTGGTGCGCGCCCATAATTACAGTGCTTAAGAAGCTGAAAACAGGAGAATTACTATGAGTCTGATCTACATAGTGAGACTCGATAGGCCCTGTTGGCCTTGTCCTCAATACTCCAAAAATAAATAAATAAAATGAAAATAAAAGATTTCCTAAGAAATCCAGACCATAAGTTAATAGCTTGTACTACTTAACTGACATCATCCAAAAATGTAGGCAGTCTGACATCAAAGGAATTTGTTTGAAATTAATAAAATAGATATGTCTTTTAATAAGTGCAGTTCCTTATTTGATTCTGCATGCAGTATTAATTTTCTGAATATCTTTTTCAGGTAGGAATGAGAAAATGTGACAATACATGCTTTCCTATCCTTGCAAAATCTATTCTTGAGCTCTTATTTATAGGACTTTTTATATCTGGACCAGTTAGATATTGAGATGAGATATTACCTGTAGGACTAGCCTTAGTAGTCACCACTCTTCATTCCTAATGGCCTAAGCTCTGAGCATCTGTGACATACAAGAGAGATCATTTCTATCATCTGTCATCTGAGTTGCTGTCCTGTCTCCCAAGTTGCAGTTTTAAGACCTTGTATGGACAATTATCTCATAGGCTTTTCAGAGCCCCTTCATAGAATATTAGATACTATACCAAGGTCTTGCAGTGGTTCAGTGTTTCTTGATTTATTTGAGTTTATCTTGGGTATTTTGAAGTAATGGACTTGTAGTCCTTCTCTGCATATCTCCAGTGAGTAGTCAAGTACTTAGGCTCATACATCATTCAACAAATGGTTATGAAAGTTTTTAAGTGTTCCATGGTCTGTGGCTTGCTCTGCCCTTAGTTTAGTAAGGAAACCAATTAAAGTGCAGTAAATGCTAGGAACTAGAGATTCCTTGTGTCATAAGAAAGTGTAATAGTGGTACTTTGACCCAGCCATAGATTCAAATTGGTGCATAACAGATCCTTAAATAAATAGTGCTTGCACGAATGAATAAGTTCATGATTTTCATCTAGAATTAGAAGTCTATTGAGTGTAGGTACATGAAAAATACATGTTTCACCTCCGTAAGCAGAACCCAGCCCCAGAAGAGGGGGAATTTTCCCCTGTGACTGACTTGCTGCCTGGAATTTTCCTCTTAGCAATGCATTCCTCTGGGGTTGGGACTTTGATCTCCAGAATTTGCTGATCAAATACAAATTCTCTTGCAAAGCCTTATACATTAAACGGCTGTCATAATTCTATAATGGAGAAAAGTTTATTGGCTAACATTCCAGTCTTATTAGAAGAGAAATTCCAAGAAAGGGCCATGCAGGAAGAAAGGGAAAAGGTCGGGATATGATCCTGTACAGAAAGAAGTATGGAGGGTCATGCAGATTAGAAAAGTGGATGTAGGGACGTGGCAGTTATAACAGAGAATGGGGTGGTTTCATAGAGAAAAGCCATGCTGGCTGGAGGTCACACAAGGCCCAAGCAGTAGAACATTGGCTGTTCTCCATTGGACCCCTTCGGAGTCTGCAGAATGGGCTTTGTGCCTTGTGAGTTCTGCTCACACGTCTGCAGAGCATGGCCCAGCCACCTGTGGTATAGCCAGGACAGAATCACGTGGCCCTTAGCTAACTCCCGTATAGTTTTCACTCTAGTGTAGCAGCTCAGCCAGCACAGCTAACTGGGGATTTCACTACATAAAGATGGTTAGCAGGAGGAATTATCCAAGAAAAGCAAATGAAAGAGGTCTGGAAGATAGCTCAGTAGAATCAGTACTTGCCTGGCAAACACAAGGGCCTGAGTTCAATTCCCAGTTCTGAAAAAAAAAAAGCAAAATGAAGTATTTTCTGGTGAATCCCATTTTTTTACAAACAAATTTTGGCAAGAAATAGGATTTCTTCAACAACTGGCACACTAAGATATTAATAGATTAATGCGTTTAAAAATACCAGCTTAGAGATTGTACATAATAGACACAGTACAAAGGCCATGGTACCAATTAAATACAGTGCAAACAACCTAGAGGCCATGACACCAAGCTGCTGTTCAAAAAAAAGGGGAGGGTGGATTTATCTATAACTAACCTTTAACCTTACATCTTGTGTATTACTGTGTTTACTTTCAACATTGAAATGCAGACTAACTTGGGGAGAGAGAAGGAAAGAAAAGCCTTTTCATTGCAAAAGTGATTTGGGTTCACTGCAGAAATCTAGTAAATCCAAATGAGCAAAAGGGAAAATATTGCAGTCTTTTTATGGTACTCATATATTCTTTTCACCAAAGTAGATTCAGTAGTAAACATTGTTTAATAACCTGCTTTTTCCTCTTAAAAGGAAGTCTCTCTTTCTCACTCCTTTTGTCTCTCCCTCCCTACCTTTCTTTTCCCTTTTTAATTTGTTATATTATTATTATTATTATTATTATTATTAGTCATGAGATTGTTTCACCTTTTTAGCCTATTTATTATGTGATCACAGTGTAATATTTCAGTTACATAGACTGATGCAGCCCAGGGGCATGCTGCTTCTAAATCTTTATACATAGCTGTGAGAATTTCTTTAGAATAAGTTCCTAGGAGTGAAATTGTTGGGTCAATATGCAGGATTTTTAGATGTCATGGTTTCTAATGAACACTTAGAATATAGAGTTTACTATTCATTTTACCTGTATGTTTTTAAAGTTCTTTACATGGATAGATGAGCTAGTAATTCAGAATGGAAGCAGCAATATTTTTATGACTTAAAAGCTATCCAACTTGTGAGAGGTTTAGAGGATTAACATTAGATGCAAGTCTTTGAACCCTTCTAATTCTTTGTGTCTTCCTGCCTGATGCACTTGGTCAGTTGGTTGGTTCAGTAGACACTGACATGCCCCAGGCCCTTTCAGGAAAGAATTGTCCTCTACCTGTGGCCATCATGCCCTTTGGGTATTACTGCAGCTGAAGAGGACCCCCATCCCATCTTCTTCTCAGGGTAGCTCCTATCCCACTACTAACCAGTGGTATGTAGTGTGGGGGTGTCTCATCCCTCCTGATCCAGTGGCAGTGGGTCCATTCTCACAATGCCCAGCAGGGTCAGTGTGGCCTCCATCCAGGCCCTTGCTCCTCTGCCCAGGCCTGCCATCTCCTTCACTCCCTGTTCCTGGGTAGATGGCTGATACAAGAACCACTGTTTCAAAGCCTGGAATCAGCAAGGGCTGGTGGGTTGGCTTGGTTGATTCAGCTGACCATTGTTTTACCAGGACAGTAACACCACTGTGACTTTTCTCAGAATCTAGGAGCCTAGAGTAGCTCTGGCTAGTGGAGACAGTTTTTTAACCTTCTGATTTCGTATTATTTTCAACTCAGATGACTTGCCAGAGTGTGTCACACACTTTTACAAGGCCTAACTGTTGTCTTTTCAACCTAGCCTTTGAAAACTAATCTTGATACCCTCACCCTGCACATATATGTCCAGAACATCTTCCCAGGTCTTCTGATGATGGTTATAACAAAACCCTTTCTGCCTCCATTCATCTTGGCCTAATTCTGTAGAGCTCTGAAAATATATGAGCGCTCTGATTCTCAGCCACACTGACTGTCCCCCTTGTTTCTCACTAACAATCACTGAAGAAGCCAACTGTGGAATCCATCTAGATGAACAGAGCCCAGGTCCTCCCTTTCACCATGTCTCACTATTCCCTATCATTTACAGTATAATTTCAGGAGTGAAAGAGCATTCCATCCATGCCCAGGGAGTCACCCCAGGGGAATGTGTAGTGCCTATAAATAAACTTAACAATGTGTGTGTGTGTGTGTGTGTGTACATAGATAGGTACATGTATGCAGATATATATATATATATATATATATATATAATTAATATACATATTAATTATAATTATTTCTTATAAAGACCTGCTATAAGGGAGAAAGGTCTCACTTTCTGAATGGAGAATTTGGTATAGATTATTTGAGGCACTGTGCCAGCTGCCAGTACCTCTAGAACCTCCAATAGTGCCTTCTGTAGGAGGTAACTGATCTGTTTTGGTGATCAGTTAATTGGTGAATTACTCAATTAAGCCAGATGCTGCAACTTCAGATACCTTTGCAGTCAGTGATGGAGGATTAGGCTTGAAACAACAGGGCGCCGCATGGCATAGCCATTGTAATGTCCTAGTTTCCCTCCAGGGAATCTGCTTAGCTAAAGCCACATAGGGCTTGAGACATGTTACAAAATAAGTAAAGTAAAATAAAATAAAAGTAGAAATCAATTTCTATATGAGATCTCTCAATTTTTAAATACTGAGAACTGTGTCTTTTGAAGTGTTTGGGGGCTACAGATATAGACCACCCATCCAACGTCCTTAATGCAAACACTTAAATTTTCCCAGCGAGCAAGCTTGGCCCAGTTGTACGCTTCTGTGATGGGGACTGAGAGTATCCAGGTGATTGTGTGGTCTTGTGTGGACATAGTGTCTGGTCTCCTAAGGATGTTTTCAGTCACTGCCTGACCTGCTAAAATCTTCCTCACAGAACTGTCCCACTGCTAAAGAACCAGCAAAGGCAATGTGAGTGGCTAGGAAAGGCCATTGGAGGCCCGTTGGTTGCCCCTCAGCCCCAGATATGGAGATGACGCATGTATCTGGTAATGGAAACAGTAGGTAAAGAACATAACACATTCTCCCAGCACTTGAGGAAAAAAAATACTTCTGAGCTGACTCCTAGATTTTAATACAGGGTGGGAATATGAGCTCTGCTTTACAAAGTTGTAGAGAGCTGTTTTATATCTGGTATTGAGGATTTATAAATTCCTCTGCTTCCTGCCCATTCTTTCTCATTTCTCCCAGGAACTTCTCAGCTTTTGATCTTATACTTAAGTATACCCAGTTGCCTGCCAGGTATTGGTCCTGTGCTGGTGCATTCCCAGTCTTCTGCCAGCTGCCTGGGAGAAGCTACTAGAATGAGCCCCAGCCTCCAGGCCTGGGTAGTTGTCTCAGTTCTTTTGAACTAAGTATAAGCACTACTGGGAAGGAGCAGAGCTTTTTAGTCAACATCCACACCAGGACCTAAAGTATGCACTGTGAAAGCCATTTAATTCTAGAATACAGATAACCCGGCACCAATGACTGATGAGATACAGGCCATGGTAGGGCTTTGCCAGCCCTCTCCTGGCCACAGCTCTTGCCCAGGATTTTGTCCTTGTGGTATTGTGCCCCTTTTGAGCACAGCATCAAAGCACAAGTCAAAGTCAGTAATCAAAGCAAGGTGGGTCTAGAAAGAAACAGACCAAAGAGAAGTCAGAAGGAATGATTAATTAGGGTGGCTTGGGCCCCCATAATCTCTATATAAATGTTACCTCCATTAATCCTCATCTACTGGCCTCCAAGTGATTAGATGTAGTTTTGGTTTACCTATGGCTACTTCTTCATTGTAAATATTGCAAGCATTTTAAACACTGCAAACTTCCAAGAAGTTCCAGAGAGTGGTTAATCTTTCCATACTAAGGAGAGACTGAGGTAATAAGGAAACAAGAGCTAATAGCACATGAGGAGTTTAACAAACTAGATGAGATATACTGTGACCTCTGTCTTTGGAAACATTTTTTATGCATTCCTCCCTTCTTGAGATTGCTGATCTTCTTGTCTTTGAGACAGGCTGTCATCCCGTATTCCAGGCTGGCCTTGAGCTCAGTATAAAATCCAGCCTGACCTCAAACTCAGAATCCTCCTACCTCAGCCTAAAGTGCTGGGTTCATAGGTATGCACCACCACACTTAGCAGGGATTTTTTGTTTCTGATTTTGCTTTTGTTTTTGAATGATTATAATTTTTCATTATGTCCATCATAAACTTTAACCTTGATTGCATTTTTCCTATTTTTTAGTGTTTTAGTCTTTTCAATCTTTAATAATCATTCTTGGGCACTGGCATAAATAATCCATTCATGTAAGTTCTGGGTTATCTCCCAAACACAAATGACATCCACATCTTCTTGTACTAACTCATGAAAAAAGTATCAAGTGATAGTTCAGTCTTTGTGTTTCAGACGGTCAGAAATGTACCAGGCTGAAGGTTATTATTAATGTCACTTCTTCTGTTTCCCCACAAAAGATCTTGCTTATTACACTTAAGAGTGGCCTTTTTAATTTCAGATGTAGAATTCTTAGTTGTCGTCTTCTGTGGTTGTCCAGCCAATACCTCCCTCTTGTCTCTGAGCCATTCCCGTCAGGGCCCCCAAAGCCCACCAGAAAGGAGGGTGGAGCTCTTCTGCTTTGCATTGTCTTGGAAACCATGGCCCTTCGCTGCAGCCTAGCAGATTTGATCAGTAAGGCAGCACTAGCGTGATAAATCCCTGAGCCCAGCTGTGACCTTCCTGTGCCCATAACCTGATTTTTGGCCCTTGATGGAATCAAGAAGAAGCTTGTTTTCCTTGTTCTGTTTCCTAACTTGTGTCATGAAGAGACGTACAGAAGTGGGGGAGTAAGTAATGACTGCATAGACAGATGGTCTCCAAATGTTTTTGATCATGAACCTCAGCAGTAAACATTTGTGAGAAGCTCTGCCAACTGTGAATTTCATTCATAAATGCCACTATGTCCTACTTTACACTGGACATCTACAGCATAAAAATAGGCACTGAGGGAGAGACAGGATGAGCGGACATCAACATGGATATGCCTACCCTCATACAAAGGCGTGAGCTGGAGACAAAGAGCAGGGGGACCCCAGAGTCTCCGGGGGTGGCTGCTGTCCAGGTCACAGGCGTCCTGCAGACCTCCACATAGCAAGGGTGCAGAAGCTTATCTGAGAATGTGCCTGGCGCTTGGGCACCACGCTTGTCACCAGTCAGGAGCCTTCAGCAGTGTATGTCCCACCTGTGTACCTCACGGCCATAGCCATCTGACTTCCTGGTGAGTCCAGTGCTGGAAGGGCCCTCCCTGGTGCAGCTCTCAGAATGCTGGTGCCATTGGCTGTCCCACACATTTGCATGCATCTCCAAGGAGTAGTGTTGACCTCCCAAACTATCCATGTGCTTGTGAGATTTCCGGGTTAGAATACAATGATAATGCCAGATAGCCTATAATTAAAACCCCAAGGATCATCAGAGTTGGAGGAAGAGTGGCCTTTGTGATGGATGGCCTTTAAAGAGTGGCCTTTGAAGGATGAATAGGAGTTTTACAGGTTGAGAACATGAATTCGCTCTGCAGATAACTAATAATGCCTTTTAGACTGAGATATGGTAGATACCTGGCACCACACACCACACAAGCTCTGCTCTGGGAGCACTGAGCTGGCCACTAGACTAGGCAAGGCGGCACATGCCTGTGATTCCAGCACTAGGGAGGCTGTGACAGGAGGGTGACTTCAAGTCTGGGCTATGTAGTGGGACCTTGTACCAAATACATTAAAAATAAAAGGCTGGGATATGATAAAGATGGATAGAAGGACCCCATGTGTTTTCCATTAGAGGAACAAAGTTCTACATTATAACGAGGAAGGCTGTAAATATTAAGTAATAATAGCACTTCAGAAAAGCCTTCTTTTATGAAGGCTAAGCCGTTGGATAAAATGTTCAATTTCGTTAGCCTTCAGGAGAAATGGGCTGGTACCTCTTCAGTCTATTTCCATTTCCTTCGCGGGAGACCCTTTTGTTGATTGCTGCAGTGTTCGTTCCGCACTGCTCCGCGCGGCCAAGTCAGAACTCACTTTCTCTGGTCCCAAGCTTCATGGCTGCGCATTCCTGGCCTGGGTGTTAGTTAGCTGCGTGGGGCTTAGGATGGACATGTGAGGTCATCCTGACTGTGCTATAGGAACACTGTCATGGGGAGGATGGAAGTCATTGTAAACCTCAATTTTTCCTCACCAAAAAGAGCAAATATATGCTAACTGCTTGGAGCCAGAGAAGAGAGCAGGTTTAAGAGACTCCTTTATGATTTTTATATGTGGATAGAAGAAATGTAAAACACCTGAAGTTCGGAGTTGACAGAAAGCATTTCATTTTTTCTTCTTTCTTTTCTTTTTTATCTTCTGTTTTCAGTTTCACCACTTTGAGTACAGTTTTCCCATGTATTTCAAGTTTTAATGAGACTTTGCTCTGGACACTCCTTTCTCTAAATCACTCCCATTCAACTAACTAGTGCCAAAAATCCAGAGTGTACTTGTCTTCCAAACACAAGGAATATATGAGTAGGGAAGTTCACTTCTATAGTACTTGTTTGTTCCATTTTTATTCTTTATGAGGAAAAAAAAAAACAGTTGACGAAGTACATTCTTTTGCACAGGACCTTTGGAGGTGTATCCAAGGCCAGGTGTAGTAGCCCTGCAGAGACAAGATTTCACTTAACAGGAACCAGCAGATGAAGAGGAAAGCAGATGGGCACAGAGCAGCTCACCTCCAAGCACAGGGACAGGTGTCTCAGGAAACCCCTTGCACTGCCCCATGGTCAGGACGCGGGTGATGAAGAACCACTAGGGAGCCAACCTTCGCAGCATGGCCCTCTGAGAACTTAAAGCTGCCCCTCAGCTTTCCTGTTGGAGCCTAGAAAGCCTTCTCAGGTAGCAGGTCCTGGGGCTTCACCTTCCTGGTTTCACGCTGTGGCACAGTTTGTGGCACAGTGATGGTTTTGACCGCTCAGCATCCATTCCAGCCTCTGTAGAAAATGGCAGCCTCTGCTCTGTCCCGTCCCTGTCGCTGGCCTAGAAATGGAAGTGCTCCAGTTGCATAAATGCAATTCAGATAGTGCTGAGCCTGGAATTCCAGGCAGGTACAAAATTACTTTTGCATAGAACCTTTGGATTTTCACATTTTTTAGGCTTTGGAAGCAGCCTACTGGAAGATCTGCCTTTCTATGAGAAAGACAGTAGAACAATCTTTAAATACCTTGTTATTTTCTTTGATAACAATAAAATCAATATTGGAAATTCCAGTGAGCTTTCCTGTAGCTGCATATGGACAAAGATGTTCCATGTTTGCCCATGAACTTCTCCGGGGCTTCCTGAGGAATAAGGTACAGCTCCCCATCACCACCTCCTACCCCCTCCCTCCACCTACCCCAAGGCATCTGCTAAACTGCACCCCATTCCACCTCAGCAGCACAGCATGGCACATACTGTCCACCATACAGTGTTAACAAGACCACCATTCCCAGGTATTTGATGTTTACTTGCTCTGCACAGCATTCTAGACCCTTTTCAGCTTGGAGTTCTAGATAATTTGGCAACACAAATATCACAACTGATTTCTTACATAACTGCACTTGGCAGCAGGCACAGTGCATTGAGATTAAGCAACACTCACTCATCCAAGAAGACTTTGCTCTTCCTTTTTTTTTCTTTTTTCTTATTTTGGAGGGGTAATCCACTGCTTTGTTTTTCCTGTTGTATATATTCTTTTTAATTATTCACTGACTTTATTGATGCTTTGAAGTTTTATTTTGTTTTTTGTTCTTTTTTTTTTTTTTTCATTGTGAACAGGAGGGTTCTGTTTGGCTTTGGAAGCTTAAAAGCTGTCTCTGTGTGACCCAGAGAAGCCTTCCCTAGCAATCATTTTAATAACTTGAGTGCTTCTAAACTGGGAAGAGTGGAAGTATCTAAGACCAGACTAAAAGGATGTAGGCTTGGAAAGTGTTGAAATGTAGTTGTCTGGACCTTTTGAAGGAACTGGAGTCAGTTTTGTATCCCTTTTCCTCAGACCAGGCATCTTAGGGCAAGTGGTTTGCTAAACTAGCTTTTCGGTTACAGTGTACATTCTTTCCATTTCTTCTTTCTTTCCTATTAAAAACAATAATAACCATTTAGTCTATGCATCTCTAAGAAAGACATCTTAATATTTATTTTCCAGTTTCTAAGGCTACAGTCTCTAAAGTGTTTTTTGTTTGGGGGTTCTGGGGATGGAACCCAGTATCTACTGAATTCTAGGCAAGCGCTACCCAGGAACTTCATTCCCAGCTTCCTAAAATGTTTTTGTGGCTTTGCCTGAATTCAGTAACCATCAGAAAATGACCCAAGTGTTGCGTGTCCCCAGTTCTCAAATTATAATAATAAAGTTTTCAAATGAAAATGCTACCATTGTTTTGGGATCTCTTTGCACCATTCCACTGTGGAATCCAAGTAAGAATTGGGACGATCATCCCATAGTTCAAATTGAGGGGAAGAAATACTATATTTCAAAATTAATCCCACTTTCTTCTTTAAAAACAGCTCATTGACCAAGACAGATTTCAAAATGTTTTTCTTAATGCTCCCGTATGAAACACTGTTTGAGGCTTTCAGGAAATTACAGGGGTCCAGAGCTACTCACCAAGTCTTTGGTTTCCAAGGTCTCCCAAACCCTTGAGACTCCCCCGAGGCTAATTGCTGTTTACTGCTGCTGAGACCTTGGTCCTTTTTCTTCTGTAACATTTTCCATCTTAAGAAGGGTCGTCCCATTCAGCCTGGGAGCATGTTGTCTGAGTGGCTGAATGGAATTACTACCAGTGGAAACTATGCTGCAAGAGGGGTGGATGAAGCAGCTGCGAAGCAAACCTCAGCTGTTTTTTCCATCCTCCCCAAGCAGAGTTAATTAGCATAGGGAAAATGACTAAGGTGGTGACGTCACCTCTTTCCAGTAGAAACTTACACTTTGTCCCTGTCTGCCTGCGAGCGTGAAGGATTTGACTCAGGAATTTGCTGTCCAAACAGGATGCTCTGGAAGCTGCACTTCTTTTTTTTTTTTCCCAAGGGGGCTGGCCCTTCACACTTTATAAGAGCAGACTCCAGAAGGGACCCACAGTCTCTTGGAAAGAAAGAGTTCTCGCTTGGGGCTTGGCTGCGGCGCGTGTCTCTAGAGCTGTCCCTGTAAGAAAGCAGGATGCATTTTAGAAACTTTAACTACAGCTTTAGCTCCCTGATTGCCTGTGTGGCAAACAGTGACATCTTCAGCGAAAGTGAAACCAGGGTAAGGCTTCTCCTGTGAGGTGGTTCTCGAGTTTTTAAAGCATTAGGCAAACTGGGAACTGTTAACTGAAGTACATGTGGGTATGTGGCTCTGTGTGGGGTTAGAGGTTTTGAAATAAATCCGAAGTATTTGGAGCTTTGAAAAATCAAAAGCCCTTTGTTGCCTGAGGAATTGACTGTGAAGGAATTTTTAAAGAGCTCAGTATTTGAAAACATTCAGGTTCCAGGACCAGCTAACTAGTAAAGCAGGTCTGGGAGTTTTGTGTTTCTTGTTCTGTGAACATTGTAAGTAACCTCCTTGGTAGAAAGCTTCTTCTGACAATGGATGAAACCTTTTACAGCTACGGCTGAAAATAATTTGACTTCCTCTTAGAAAAGAAATACTGTAAGTTTATTGTGTGTCTGTAGTATGACAGGAGTCCACTCTAGCTTTCCAATTCCTCTGGCTGGAGAAAATGTGTCCATTGCAAATACTAAAACTGGTTAAATAATTTATGTGTGTGGTACATGTGGCTGCTGGGCAGGAGCTCTCAGTGAAGGAACTGACATGATTAGTCGTCATCACTGCTTTTCTTCTTCTTGTGTTTGAAATGTAAGGTCTTTTCATCAGCAGCTACACAGCCTCCTCGCTCATCTTCAGTAATGCCATGTGTGAATGAATGTTATATATGTTCTGTTCATGGGGTGGAATTTAATTTACGTTATATGCTTTATACAGTGCCATAGGGTTTGAATGAAGGCTTGTATTTTATCAGATTAACTCCATAATTGTGTGTAAGCTCATGAGTTGAGGCCGTGATTTTGGGACTAGCTTGTAGATCACATTCTATATAAGAACATACTGTGAAGTCAGTGTGCCTGGGTGAGCCTTGTGTGAGTTGTCATTTTGTAAGTAAGCCATGATACAACTAGAATATCTATGTGTCATTTATTAGAACACATAAGATGACTTTATAAGAGAATGATAAAGTAGTAATCCAGACTTAGCAGATACTAAATTCTCTGCTGTTACACACCCTGACTTGTATTCTAAAAATATTCATCAACATCATCTCTACCAAATTCTGAATCATAATTTCAAAACTGCACAGTTGGTCACAGTGCCTACTAATGAGGTCATGCGGAATTCCAAATTTACCAAGACACCTATACCAGCACCTTACCCATGCCCGAGAGAGGTGGGAGGACTGATTATAGAGGGCATGTAGGTAGGATCTGCTGTTGGGCATCTATTCTGTGCCCCTCCACAGGTGCCTCTGCAGAATCCCTCATGGGAAACTCACAGAAATTTTCCTAAGCTGAAGAAACTTTAGAGAACAGTCTAGGATTTGCTTCCATTACCCCAACCACCTGCCTAGTACAGTAGCTAGAGCAGTGTTGGCAAACGTTTTAGATCTTTTAGTGATACAAACAGCCCACCACATCACCCATGCCTTATGTCCACCACCACTGAGCTACAGGATGCTGCTTTCCTACCTGCAGTGCATGGGTGGAGATAGAGAGCCACCCAGGCCCTCCCATACTTCTGCTCTTCTAGCAGGGAGGATTCCTGAAGTCAGTTGCCCTCCCTGGATTTCCAGGGGAATGCAGGAGCTCCACACCATCCACCTGCCTGCCTGTGTGCTAGAGGGCTCGCTCGCTGCTGCTCAAGACACAAGTTCTCTGCTGCCACCCTCACCCCACCATCTGCCTCCCATAGAGTCCCACAGCCAGTCCTGTGAATTTAGCCTAGAAAAACATGGTATCTGAAAGTCCATGCAGTCTTCCAGGCTGCCTCTTAGCACCCAGTGGTCACCTCCTCCCTTGTTGGAATCTTGAGGAGTCTCAGGGCTCTCTTGCCCTATACCTGTCACCCTCCAGGATAGGGAGTAGGGTCCCTACCGAGAACACTTCCCAGAAGGCCAATGGGCTGTGTTCTACATTTATCTGTAAAGTCTCAGAATTGGGGATTTTTACTATGAGCGTTTAGGATGTTCCCTAACCCTCACTCACATAAAATACTGGCGTGAGAGATGTACCTGCATGAAAGCAACTTGGCAGAAATAACCCATGTGCAGTACATTAATTTTTAAACCAGTATTATTTTTGAGAGTTAAAAAGTAACAGAGATAAAAAACAATCATGGGAATTTTTTTAAAACTACTTCCTTTTAAGAACTCCAAGACTCCTTAAGTTCATTGTTCTTCAATTTAAACAAAAGCATTTTTTTCTTCTTCCAAATTGGCTGCTATGCTTTTAAGCCCTAAAGAAATATTTAACATAGACAACATGGCCCTGAACTTAGGTGATAGATTAGAGCTGGCAAAAGTTGTTGAGTTGGGGAGGTGGAATTACCAAACTGGACCTGCTTGGGAAACACACATTTGACTTAGAATTTTGTCATAAGAAGTTTTAAGTAGTATTCATTGTTCTTCTGATTGAGTTTAGTAAATCTAATTTTAAGCTTTCTTTTAAAATGATCTTAATAAATAAAATAAATAAAATGATCTTTTAAAATCACCTTTCTATCAGACCTAGAAAGAGCAGTATGCTGGGTGGGGGTGCCACTCAGTGGTAGAGCACAAGCCCCTGTGGTGCTGACCCCTTGGCACCACAGTCAGTCCATTGCAGGCAGAGCCTTTTCAGAAGAGACAGGCTTTTCTTCTCTAAGAAGAAAATTAGGAGCTCTTGAAATAATCAGTAATTCACTTATTCAATAGAAAAGTAAAGTCCTGTAATCAAGGGTCATGTTCAGGTAGGAGTTAACGTTGTTCACTTTCATTGTTGTCTTTCAGGCCAAATTTGAATCCCTCTTTAGGACATATGACAAGGATATCACCTTTCAGTATTTTAAGAGCTTCAAGCGCGTCCGAATAAACTTCAGCAACCCCTTATCTGCAGCAGATGCCAGACTGCAGCTGCATAAGACTGAGTTTCTAGGGAAGGAAATGAAACTATATTTTGCTCAGGTGAGTTGGGGGCCCTTGCTAGGTATTGTCCTTCCTGTTCAATCCCACCCTCTTTTACAGCAGTTTATCTTGTGTTGTGTTGTACTAACAATCCCAAAGAATTCATTTTGAGAAAGGCAAAGTTTGCACTCTAAATACTCAGAGTCTCCCCTATGTGAAGAAGACATGGAGGTGAACTTGAAAAGGACCATATAAATAGCCCTGACCTTCAGGAGGCCAGTACTGCTGGAGAAAGTGAGCCTCCTTGTGCACCCAAGGAGCTTGCAGGCTGCTCCAGTGCTCTAGCATTTGTGTAGCCCCTTTCCAGGCATTTGCTGATGGGTTCAGCTACTAAGCATGTAGACCAAGATACTTCCCAGCTTGAATAGGTTCTTGAACTCTCAGCAGCACCCTCACTTTGGAGAATCAGGAGTCTGCAAATGTGCCTCAGCTCTGCCCTATGCGACCAGGTCTGGCTTGCTAGAGAAAATGTGGGCTGATCAGACAGGTGGCAGATGGTAAGAAAGCCTCCTATTAATTGCAGTCCAGAGGCAGAGCATCCATGATGCAGAGGGAGAAGGCTAGAATGGGTTTGTGTTTCCTCTTGCCCTCCACCCTCCTACTTTCCTTCCTCCCAGAGACCTTAGGTGATTGGTGCCTAGGAGCTAAAGCAGCTTCCATTAGCCGGGGAGGAAAAATACCACTTCCCAGGTAATGCTGGTTGCTGGCAGGCTTGGAGCCTCCCCACCAGCTGGGGTTGAATGGACCCTGTCCACAAGCTTCCTGGCAGGAGGAGGAAGCTCCTCTGACTTGAAACAAGCACCCTGCCATCTACCTGTGCACCACTTGGGAAGCTCTTGGGCAGGGCTTTGACCTGCGGCACCTAGACTTCCTCTAGGAATATACTCCTTTCTGCATTGAATGAGGCTATGACTTTCTGATTGTGAAAATAGTACCTGTCTGTTGTAAAAATGTGGGAAAGATCTTTAAAGCATATATAAAACTTAAACTAACAAGCTTTTAATACAAATCTGCCTGGACAGCCCTCTAATCACTAATATAGTTTTTAAAACCAACTCAGATCATTGGTTATTGCTCCTTTCATTATTATTGTTATGATGATGATTAATCTCTTGGAAGGTGGCTTTGTGGTCCTTCTGAAACAGAGGAGTGCTGCTGAGTAGGAACCTGGCTCCAGTCCCTGCCTCGGCCCCCTGAAAATGTTTCATTTCAGACAGATATTACATGGTCTTCTGCCTTTGTGGCATAAGAAACCAGTTGAAACTGACTCCAAGATCCCTTCTGGCTCAGTGACAGTGACTGTATTTTTTCCATCTACACTAAACACTCTGTTCAGTTGCTGCCTGAATCATTAGTGACAGCTTCTGTGCCCACAGGTCCTCTCTGTATTTACAACCTAAGTTCAGTCATGTGACAAACAACTAAACACTAACCCCAGTTGGCACGTGCTCTGCCCGGCCAGCATCTGGCCCTGCAGCCCTGCCTTCCAGAGTGTCCCAAGGCCATGTAGCCTTGCTGTAGTTCTGCCCTTCCAGCACCGTGACCAGTGCTGATTTCTCTCCTCAGACGTTACACATCGGAAGCTCACACCTGGCTCCACCCAATCCAGACAAGCAGTTTCTGATTTCTCCTCCTGCCTCCCCGCCAGTTGGTTGGAAACAAGTGGAAGATGCTACTCCAGTCATAAACTATGATCTTTTATATGCTATCTCCAAGCTGGGGCCAGGTAAGCAGCAGGGAGCTGGGACACCGGTAGAGGCCGGACACATGGTGCTGACCTGTCCAGAGGAGGGCATTCCCATTACCTTTTCTGGCTCTCCTATGGCCCAGTGTGAGTGTGCTGTGGACTGTCTCCATCTACATTCTTCCATATCACTGTCACCTGTGCATAAGTGTGCACACCTGGGAAGGTGTGTGAGGGAGACCACAGCTGCCATGGCTCGTGGTCCTTCCCACAGGTAGCTCACAGATCTGTCCCTTCACCCACAGGCACAGCCTGTATAACTCAGGCTAAGGCCCAGATCCTGCTGCTCCAGGTAGAGGTGAGCAATGTGACTTGGGAAAGGAAAAACAGATCTTGCTTTTAGAAATCGTATTTTTATCAGAGTAATCTTGCTCATTGATCTGATTATCATCTAACCCTTTTAACGGGTACAGGGAATAGAATTACAGATCATGGTGAAGAAAGAACTTCAAGTTCCTCGTCCACAAAATGGTTTTCAACCAGTGACGTTGAGTGGTACAGCATCTAGCCCCTAGTCAGGGCTCAGTGTATGATTTTTGAAATCCATAAAATACTGGTGATTCCTGGCTTAGGTGCTGTGGTTTGGTAGAAGGAGCAGAAGGGAGGGAAGATCTTGGGGGTGAAAAGGTATGAGACCCCTCTTGTCCCACCAAGGAGTCAGTTAAATAAATGCTGAGACCATCAGCTCCTCCTTTCTCCTTGACCAGCAATCTGATGTCCCATTGGGTTGCAGGTTTAATTTTCATGGGCCATCAGCAGTTTTGTGCTGAAAAGATTACATTTCTGAAAACAGTGCCCAAGCAGAAATAACCCTCCTAGTGTAAGGCAGGAGGTTTACTTACTGCTTACTGCTTACATACTGTCAAGGTCAAAAATGGCCAGTGGGAGGAAGCATGTGGCCCTCTACTGCAGCCCTTGGCAAGGTGCGGCAGCAGCCAAGCTGAGCATTCATATTTCAGCATGTTAGCAGTGAGAGTCAAGAGGCTTTCTCTCCACTGCGGAGGGAGGCAAGAAGGGCAGTGATTTTAAAATCTTCACACTCCAGAATCTGCTACTCCTTTACAGAAGGCTGTGGAGAAGCCCTTCTAGAAAACAGATAACATAAAATTAATTTATTTTGGACTTACTTAGCATTGAGCTTGAATCATATCTTATATAATTTGGAGGATCTGATGTTTGTGCCCAACCTGGGCAACTTAGTGACTGAGTGAGACTGTTTCAATATAAGAAAAGGGCTAGTGGTGTGGCTTAGTATGAAAGTCCTGACAGTGAAAACAGAGAGACAGACAGACAGACACTAACATTTTCAGTGTTTTCAGTGACCTGTCTGACCTCTCCCTTTCTAGCCCAGAGCCCAGGCTTCTTCACCTTTTAAAATGCAGCAAGAACAACATCCCAGTCTTACTGATGTGGTAGGGAGAGAGTAGCCACTGTCTCTGTGAGCAAGAGTCATGCTGTATAGTTAGGGGCTGCCCCTGGCTGCTCCAGTGCATGGAAACCTGCCATGCAAACAGTTTAAGAACCACATAAAAGGGCCAGTAAGATAGCTCAGAGGTTTAAAGCACCTGCATAGGCAAGCTTAGGCAAAGCGCAAGGATCACGGCTCAATCCCTGGCACTAAATGCCATGCTGGCCCCACCCCCAGGATAGGCTGAGCTAGCCAGAGAGAGAGAGAGAGAGAAAGGTAACTGATGATTTGCCTCCTCCCTCACATGGAACTTAAGAAAACTTCTGTCCACAAAGCTTTGAAGGTGGATTCATCCCTAAGCACCATGGAGTATGACCAGCTCAGTCCAGCCCTCCTATCCAATTTAAATCCTTAGCATTTCTGTAGTCCTCAGATCCTACCAGTAATTAGCCTCCTTTTTATTATTTTTCTTTTACAGTGCCTAGATATCAAGCCTGGGACTTTACACACATGCTGGGCAAGTGCTTTGCACTGAGTTCCATCCCCAGACCTTTCCTTTCTAGGTAGCCCTTTGTTAGGGCCGTGAATCAAGAGCCAGGGCTAAGTGGTCCAGGTAGATCTGCTCGTCTGCAGTTAACTCCATGAGGCAGAGCCTTTGCTGCCTATTTCACAGAGGAAAAGCTGCACGGGTGTGTAGGGGTGCAACATCCTGCCCTAGAGGCCCCAGTCCTAACTGCATGCCCACTTCTCACACACCCAAGGCAGGGAACCCCTGCAGAAAGGTGAGGTCCTTCAGGGGTTCCCCACTTCATCTCCATGGCCCTGTTTCTCAGTTACAAAGGTTTCCCTACCCCTTGATGGGCCAGAGCAGGCTGAACTTGGCTGAGTCTGGTCAAACCAAGGCTGTCACAAAACAGTGCAGTGCCCCTGTCACAAAGGGCCAGAAATTATAAGAAAGAAGATGGCGTGATCAGAAAGGGCAAATGCAGCCCCAACCTGCATCCACACCCAGGGCCTCCTCCTGTGTCCGGGTCCATGGTAGACACAGGAGCCTTGGGATGTCTGCCTGCAACCATGTTTACGCACCCATCTTCTCCTGGACTGATGAATCTTCACAGTCCTCTAGGTAGTTAATATAAGCTGCTGCTGGACAAGAGAAGTGCTCACTAAAAATATGTATTTCCTTACTCCTTTCATGTGCCTGAATTCACTAGTCAAAAGCAGAACCATATTCAGGGGGAATACATTCTTTCTGAGTGAGCCACTAAAAAAAATGTAACTGCACAATATGTGTGGCTGTCTCTCCGCCACATTGAATGTAGGGAGGTGGTGGCTAAGTAGACCCTGAGACCTCACTCCATGTGTACTTTGCTCCTGGGTCTCCAGTGACTTGCCCAAGTTACCCCGCAATTATCTCCTTATTTCCTTCCGCTAGGAGAGAAATACGAGCTGCATGCGGCAACCGACACTACGCCCAGTGTGGTGGTCCATGTGTGTGAGAGCGATCAGGAGAACGAGGAAGAGGAAGAGATGGAAAGAATGAAGAGACCCAAACCAAAAATTATCCAGACAAGAAGGCCGGAGTACACACCTATCCACCTAAGCTGAGCTGGCTCACAGATGAAGAAACAGTTCAAATCATACTCATGGGGAGAAATCTTTTACTGTGGAAGTGGCTAGTCACAACTTCGGAGGTGGCAGCCGTGACCGCTGTGGCAGAAATTTCAGTTCATGTTGCTCAGAAAAGAATCAAGGCTCTGTGTCCTTGTTCTACTGCTGCACTTCAGTCCACGTCTGCAGTACCCAGCAATGTCTTGAGCTAAGCACTGAACTCGTGGTGATCACAAAAGGACATCTGGGGACGTCTTGAGAAACAATAGTATTTTGTACTTGTTCTTTTCTGGTAGGTTCTGTTTTTGCCAAGGACAGGTTGATACAGGGACCCAGGGTGAGCTTTCTGTTTCTAACCAATGTACAGGGGTTACCAGCCCCAACTGTTAGGAAGAGGTACCACACAAAGCCACGGAGTATCTAGTGCAGGAAGGTGGTGACAACAACCACAGTACCACGTGGACATCGTAGTGTTTCCCTCCTTCCTCGTGTCCTAATGTCTGTGCATGTATATTACTGATTTCCAAGACTAATCCTAACCTCTGTTCATGTATGAAATTTTGCCATTGCCATTTCTTGTCTTTCGGGAACTAGGAAAGTGTTAGAAAACAGTATCACCTCTGCAGATGGTCGGCTCTTTGCAGCAGCACTCTTGAGAGGAATTCCATGTGAAACATGGGCACTTGGCCCCTGACCAGTGCAATACGTGCTTTCTGCTTCTGCCGACAAAGTTGATCTGAAATTCCTATGTAGAGTCTAGCTTACACAGTACAGAGAACAGCAGTTTCACTGCCAACTTGTAGTGGGTGAGAGATTTTAGTTTAAATGTTTGGGGTCAGACATTGGTTTTCATTGTCTCTTTTCTGTAGTGGTTTCTGTATAGGAGTCATAGCCAAAAGCCTTTCTTTGGGGGAACTGTTGGTTGAAATAGTTGGTTTTTTCACCCCATGGCAACATCAAGATAAGCGTGTAAATAAAGCCAATAGCATATATTCATGCCTGTTATACACTCGGGTGAAAAAATACAGCAGTGGAAAAATAATGTAAAATGTAATAACCTTCCTGTGAATTGTATGTTGTAAAAAATGCTGTTCCCATGTTTAACAGGATTGAACTCCAAGCATGTAAAATGAGTAGTAGCAGTGTGTTGATGAGAGGGATGCAGTGCCTTTCCCCATTAATTCCTGATGGAATTGTTACACTAAGTGAACATTTGTAATTTTTTCTAGTTGTAATGTGTATGTCTGGTAAATAGGTATTATATTTTGGCCTTACAATACCATAACAAAGTTTGTCATTTTGAAATACCTAATACCAACTCACAATGCATGCTTTGGAAATTTGGAAGATAGGTTTCTTTGGGAAGCAGATAATTTGCATTAAATTCTTTGATTGTTCATAAAGAGAAATTGATTCAATGTTCTCAAAACCTGTTTACAGTACTTGGTAGGAGGGAGAGACCATTGCATAACTATTCAAGTGTTTCTAGTTACGTGCTTTTAAACTGGAGAGGCTAAACTCAAAATATTTTTTTTAACTGCATTCTATAATAAATCAGCACAATATGCTCTTTACGGAAAAGTTACTTGTTTGTCATCTTTTGAGGAACCCTTTGTTTTGTTCCTGTATTTTAGGCAAGGGTCTACAGGATCTCACTACTAGATGGGACTCATAGTGATTCTCCTGTTTACAGCCTCATAAGAGCTGAGATTACATGCGCGTGCCACCATGCCCAGTCTCAATTGCCATCTTAGCATGCCTGGGAGGCAGGGCCATCACTGCAGGCAGGCCCAAGAATCAAACCCAGGCCCCTGCCCCTGCTTGCAGGTGCTTTAATCCGCTGAGCTATTTGGCTGTTCCACACTTGTAAACACTTTGAATTCTGCATCGTCAGGAGGACACATCCCTTTGGTAGTTTAAACTTTCATACCCAGCTCTGTGCCTTGACTCAGAGCATTTACCATACCACACTAGTAGTGCATCACTGAAGAAAGGAAATGTTATGATGAAACTGAAATAAAACCTAAATCACAATTCTTTGCACAAATAGATGATACTGATGAAAACCCTGTTCACCAGTATCTCCACCTCCACTGAACTTTTTTTTTCAGTGCTAGGGATTAGAAATGGGGCCTCATGCATGTTAAGCAAACAACGCCCCTAGCTTGGATTTTTGGTTATCCTCCTAGTTTCAGTCTCCCCAGTGCTGGGAGTCCAGGAGTGCACCACCACGCCCCATCTCTGTGGCCAGCTCAGTGCACCTGGGGTAGGGCTGGTGAAACATGGTGTTGGGATCGAACCTGGTCCCTATGCTTGCCTAGGTAGGCGCTTAGTCCACTGAACTATCCTGCAGGCCCTCCAATGTTTTTAATTGTTAATTTGAAGAGTTTTATTTTCTGTGAAGAAGGCTATCCACTGAAGATTCTAAGTTCTAAAAGCTAGCTGTGTTCAGAAGGTCTGTCTTTTTTTTGAAATTTCAGCAGCTTTTTTTCCGAAACTCTTACTACATAAAGTGCTTAGCTTCCTGCCTAGCCCACAAGGGCCTCAACACCTCAGTACATATTTATGAAAAGTTTTAAATGACATTAATCTTGATCAAGATTAACATAAGGTGTTTCCTTGTAAAAACTAAAATGTTGCTTTTTTAATAAAGTACACCATTCTGTCATTTACTCAAAAAGTACTTTTTAAAGCTGTATAGGATCAAATTTTGAACATGTTGGAATTGCCATATCTTATTCTAGCTCATAAGGTCTGATGATTTAGCAGATTCACTAACAAAACAAGTAGCAAGGATATTCTTGCAGATATAAATAAAAGGTGGGGCTGCATTTATCATTAAATGAGTAGGATCTGGCTGGTGAGTGCATAGAGAAGTATGCTGATTCAGGATTCTCATTTATAAATAACCCTGGGAGAAATGTGCTGTCACTTATCTCAGACTTACAATGGTCCCTTACGTAATTAAGGCTTGCAAGATTGGGAGTTATGCTACCAATGGAAGTGACTCTAACTCAGATTCCCATTCCTATAACAAAACACCTGAGAAAATCAGCATAAAGGAGAAAAGGTTCATATTGGCTCCTGGTCTCTGAGGTTTTAGTGTACTTCTTCCAGTTAGGCCCTATCTCAATAATGTCATCAAATATTTACCCTATTTCAATAATGTCATCTATTAGTGAAATATGAGAACCAATCCCTAACACGGACAGATGCTAGAAGAGTGCTCACAAGTCACCAGCGTGCTCAGCCTAGATGCTCCTTTCAGTACTTCTCTGGCAGGTGCTGTTGACAATTCTGAAGCCAGTACACAGTCTGCTGGGTCATTGTTTACCAGGCTGCTAAATGGGAAGGGCCCAAATTAGAATATGCCCAATAGTCCCACATTTCTTTGTTCGAAAGGAGTTCAGAAGATGCAAAATAGGGGCCCAGGAGATGACTCAGTAGAACAAACACTTCCCTAGCAAGTGCAAGGGCCTGAGTTCAATCCCCAGTTACACAAAAAAATAAAGAAAGAAGAAAATGCAAAATGACAAACACAAAACAAGCAGTATCGCTCCTTGCCACTAATGTATTTCTTAAATAAATTTTGGTAGAGCATATTATGGATCTTATGAGCAATAACTGGGTGACATGAAGGAAAAGAAAATTCCTCAAAAAATATTCTAAATGCAAATGAAGGGTGGGGAGCATAAGAGGAACCTGGCAGGTCATGCACCTCTTAATCCTGAGGCGTAAACATTGATTTGCCCTCAGTAAGCATTTACATTTCCAGAATTGTGTGTGAATTACTGCCCATGGGAAATTTGGATATTTTAGTTTTGAATGCAGGTGAAGTGTACAGAACTTAGTGCAAAGTAAATAGATTCAGGGCCAGCCTGATAGCTCAGCAGACTAAAGCACCTGCTTAGATGGAGTGCAGCAGCAGGGTTCAATCCCTGGCGTGCTGTGCCGGCTCTGACTGCCAGGGGAAGCCGAGATGGCAATTGAGACTGGGTGTAGTGGTGCCCACTTGTCATCCTAGCACTTGGGAGGCTGAAAACAAGATCACTACAAGTCTGATCTACCTAGTGAGACCGTGTGGACGCTGTGGACCCTGTCCTAAATACAGAAATAAAAGTAAATAGATTTTATCAAGTACTAAATTGGAAAGGATTAAATGCACTGTGTGGGAGGGCAGAACCAGAGATGAGAGGGCTGCCTGAGTGTGTCATACTTCACAGTGCTGGCAGAACTTGGGAATATTTGACCCAAACATAACAAAAGTGTACTCAGTACCACCCCTTTGTCACCCTTTCAGATGGAAGCTGTTCAAATAATTTACCTGAAACTTCCCTAGGAGAAGTTCAACTACAAGTAACAAATACTCTTCTTTATTCATTTCTCTGGAATCCTGACTAAAGTAGGGCATGGAGAGGTGTTTTTTTTTTTTTGTTTGTTTGTTTTTTTTTTTTTTAGTATGTTACCACTCTTGGCATTTAATAGACATTTAAAATTTCTTGTTCTGTGACTCACTGAAAAGTTGTGTGTCAGTAAGATAGATTTCATTATTATGACCTGCTTTTCTTCAGTGGCCCTTCCCTGCTCTTCGTGAAAGGTCATGTTAATCATGGATACATTTATGGGAGACACAAATAGTATTTGCAAGTGATAAATGTGGTTCCCACACCTAGCATTTCTTTCCCTTTACAAGACTGACTGAAGCTTTGATGACCATTCTACATGGACACTGAGTGCCCAGGATTGCTGGAATCACTACTCCTTATTTGGGACAGTACTTGGGCTTTAACTCAAAGCTTTCGCACTGAGTTACATCCCTAGCCCTTTCTCATTGCTTATTTGAGACACGTCTTGCTAAGTCACTAAATTTCCCAGGCTAGGCTCAAAATTATAAACCTCCTGCCTCAGCCTCAGAGTTAGGGTTAGGGTTAAAACTTTCTTTTTCCTGTACAGTAATATTCCTGTTCCCTCTGCCTAGAAATGACCCCCACTGCCCTAACCCAGCCTAGCTCACTCACCATGATCTGTGCCTCATGAAAACAAATCTAGGTCTGTCCTATCAGTCTGATTCATCAGCACTTATCACTACATCTAGCCCACAGTGTTCAGTAAATATTCCTGAAATAATTAACTGACTCAATATTTGCCATGATAATCTCCATTATTTATGCCTCTTCCTCCTGAGAATCATTGCTAGCTACTCCTGCTGAATCTCCCATCATACCCTATTCTCTTCCTATTGTAATATGTGACATCTTTTCAGCATAATTTTAAATTGTGTTTCCTGTTAGAATGTAAGTTCAGTGAAGCAGGATTTCTGATATCTAGCTGATAGCTCACTTTCAACATCCTGGATGGATAGATGGATGGATGGATGGGTAGATGGATGAGTGGGTAGGTGGGTGGGTAGGTAGGATGAAACGGGTGTGTGGGAGGAAAAACAAGAATTTTGGGGAGCAGAAGACTGAGCTGATACTGAGAAAAGATAGAAATGCAATGAGGCATATTTCTACTTACAGTTAGTAGATCCAAAATCAACATCTCAGTGATTTGATACAACAAATTGTCAGGCTGCTGGAACTACGAGAGAAAAAGGGACAAAGAAATATGATTCTGTTTGAGATAGAGAGGAGTGAGTGACAAAAGGAGAAACAAATTTTTCTTCTCCAAAGTGTGTCTAGAGAGTAGATGACTCAGAAGTGTTAAGAAACAACTTTCCCATGACAGAAATGTTCTGTACCTGAATCATTCAATGCAGTAGTAGTAGCAACAGCTACACAGTAATAATAATACAGCTGTATACATGTGTCTGTTTATCAAAATGTCTATATAAAATAGACATTTCAAGTCAATTTGATTTTAAAATCAGGGAGAACTTTTCATCATGGACAATGGGCAAAAGTTGGGCAAAGGATTTTATTTTTCAGTGCTAGGGATCCAGTCTCAGGCCTTACACATGCTAGGCAAGCCTACTACCAAAATTTATTAAACAAAATAATACTCTCAACCCAAGGGTTTATTAAATTTAAAAATAGTTGGATCATATTTACTTCCTTATTGTTTAATATATGACTAGTTTTTTAGTATGTCCAAAACCAAATGCTCCGTGTCTTTGAGAACATGGACAAATGCGTAGACAATACTGAAAGAAGCATAGGTGGTGATCTGTAGGCTTTGGCCTTGTGCTCTGGATTCTCAAAACTACTATTCTCAAGAAGGGGATTACACCAGAGACAAATGTTGCCAGACACTCAGGGCAAGAGATAACACCTGTGGCTCCGGTTGGCCATACCTCTTAGACTAGGGATTGGTGGGGTGAGCTTGGCCAATGATGGGAATCATGAATTACCAAAAGTTTAGAGTACTTTCTGGAATAAATCTTCCTTCCAAAGAACAAGGCATTAAGATTTTGACTGTGACACATTGCTGAAAGTTTCTAGAGTAATTATTGGTTCTCAGGGAAACAGAGGCAGCCGTGACCTACCGGTCTGAGATCTTGGGGACTCCCCCTCCTCTAACCAGTACATAGATGGCTGCAGGAAAATACACAGTCTCTTGGAGCAACAATGCTTGCACTGAGCTGACCACGGACGGAGACAAGGTGAGTTTCATACACAACCCCATAGCAGCAGTATCCTACCTGGCTGTGTGGCAAGCTGTTCTGCTGAGGTGGAGTGGTGAGGACAAGGTAACTGGGGAGGAGAATGTCCCAGGTGCAGGCTGAAGTTACTTGGAGCAAGAGGAGGCAAGGGAGGCTACATGGAAAAGAAGTGTTGTTTCAGGTCTGAAAGAAAGGAGGAGGAGATCCTGGAGTATCTGAAAGAAAACATTTCAGGAAGGGGAAGCAAAGAAAGGCCAGGGACAGGCATGTAGCTGGCTTCTCTGGGCACAGTGAAGAGAGCAAGACTGAAGGGGAGAGTGGAAGGCTGAGAGCTGATGAGAGGCTGGGCAAGTGCAAGCCAGGCTGGCAGGGCATATGGAAGGTAGGGAAGGAACTGAGCAGGTCAGAGAATTCCCTGCTGGGCTCTATGAGAGGCCTAGCCATGCTGGGCCCCCAGGTTGGAGAAGACCAGAATGGTAGGAATGGTGTTGTGAATTTGGGCTGCTGGCTTGTGTGGGGCAGAATGCTAACAGCATCCCATGCCCAGGCAGGCAGACCCTTTATACATCTTCCTTTTGAGAGTGGGCAGGATTCCAGCTAGTATGAGATAATGCTCCTGGGATTATGTGCCTTCATATGGCAAATTGGATTTTCATACCTAATTGACATTTGAAAGAATGATAATCCTGGGTGACCCTGGCCTGGTCAGGCACCCTCTTGAAGATGACCAGAAAGAGCCGCGGTGCTCCCTACTGGCCAAATAAGCAAACCACCACAAAAGCCAGTGGTGGAGCCATACCAGGTACCTGGGGCAGCCTCTAGGAGCCAAGAATGGTCCAGCCACCATCAGACAGCTACTTTGGTCCTTTCACCACAAGGAAATGAATTCTGTTAATGATGACAGGATTTTGAAAGGAGACAGTACACCTCAGATGAGACTGCAGCTCTGGCTGCCACCTTGAGTTCAGTCTGATGAAACCCTGAGGAAAGGAACAGCCCAACCCATACCTGAACTTTTGACCCACAGAAACTATAAAATGATAAATTTGTGCTGTTATGAAACAACAGAAAGCTGATAGAGAAGGGTGGCCTCAAAGGGAGGAATGACCTCTCCAGTCACTGGACCAAAGGTCTGCCCAAGGCCTGCACTTCAGGGGCAGCTATGTGCCCTGTGAGCCCTGCGACTTTGTCACTGGGTGACTTGTTCTCTCCTAAATGTCCCTGTACTTTACGCTTCAAGCATAAACACTGATATCTTGTCTACTTCTTAATGAATGTATGTATGAATATATTTTAATAAGTTCCCTGCTAAGAAGTTTTGCAAAAGATATAGCTATGAAGCCAGGTTATTTCTAAGAACAGCATTCTTCATATAAATCACTGTTGTAAAATAGGAAAAATAAACTTTTGGTGTATATATACACTATAGTGTTTTGTTCAACCACAAAGAAGAGTGTATTCAAGTCATTGTAACAAAATGGATGGATCTTGAGACCCCAATGTTGAGCTAAATAAATCAGACAGAAAGTTAAGTATTGCATACTTTCTCTTATGTGAAAAATCCAATTGTAAATTAAGAAGTAAAATAAAAACACTCTTTGGAGTAGGAGGTGGGAATCAGGGAATGGGAGAAAGAGAGGGTAAGAAGAAAAGGTATTTATAATATTTAAATATCTTGATATTTATAATATATATTATAAATACCTTTATAATATATTTATCAAAACAAATGTAAATATCATCTATTGTAAACTTATACCAGTAAAAAAATGGGCAGGACATTCTTTGTACAAAGCATTACTATATAATAGGCAAAATCAAGTATTCTTTTTCTTTTTTTTAAACTTATTTATTTATTTTGTTGAACCGGGGATTGAACTCAAGCCCTTGAGCTTGCCAGGCAAGCGTTTATTCTTCTTATCTCCCCGCAAGTATCATTATTTTTAAAGTCATAAGTATTTGAAGTAGTAAAGTGGAAGATAATGTCATAGGTCAACTATTGGAAGATTGAAATATTTCAGTCACTACCCATTCAGAGTTCCCCAAGCACCCAGATATGCTTGGCATGCCTGAACAGCTGGAGAGAAGTTGATCTGCAGAGCCAACTCAATACCACCTATCACACGGCTCAGGGAAGGAGCTAGTCAGTAGATATATAAATAAGTTAAACCCCTTCTGGTGGTGTTAAGTTGTATTAGAAAGATGAAAAAGATGCACTTGTTTCCTACTGCTACTATAAGAAATTAACATAAATGCACTACCTTAAAACAATATAAAGTGCTTTTATTTTACTGCATAAGAAATTGCCTTAATGCTTATAGTTTCCAAGGTGGGTGATCTCAAATCAAGGAATAGTTTAATGTAAATGCTAGGCTTCCTAGTTTCTCAAAAAAATATTAAAAAGTCTGAAAATACAAAGCATCAATTCATGGAACTAAGTAGCAGTTGCCACTTTTAGACATGGAGCATGTGATCTCGTTTGTCACAGACTCTACAGTTCCTCATTTTATTCCATATCCTGAGTATCAGGTTGTCACATATTTGTTTCTTACAGCAGATGTAAGTGGAGAATGGAAACTAGACTTACACATATGTTCCAAAAAAGGGGACAAGAATAGGTTTCTTTGCAAGAGAAGTGTAAGCTTTGTGTGTGTTCAGTATGTGTATATTGTGTATTTATATCAAATCAAGTTAATTTAAAATCCCATTATAAAACAAATTACAATAAAAAATTGTGACTACTACAGAGAGAAGGTATGTAGTAAAAAAAAATTTAATTTAAGGAAAGGAAAATAAAATCAAGGGATGGTGAAGGCTCCTGGGAGAATCTGTTTCCTTGCCTTTTTCAGCAGCTAGAGGACACTGTGTTCTTTGGCTCATGGCTTTCCCCTTGCACCACGCCAGCCTCTTGCCCTGTTACCTACTTTAATCACCCCCTATTTGCTCTGTTGGGAAGGAAGGGATTCCCACTCCATGTATCTGGGGATGGCTGGACACACAACACCCAACTCTGGTGAAATGAGCAGCAGTTTCTAGTCACACACCTTCACAGCCTGGGGAAGAACATTAGACCTCACGCAGGGTCACTGGGGGGTGGCACTCAAGACCAGCATGACAAATGGGTGGTCAGGTGCCTAGTCCATTCCTGCCATGATAATACCTGAGCTTGGGTAATTTATAAAATCATAAGTTCATTTTCTCACAGTTTTGGAGGTTCTTAAGTCCATGGTCAAGGTGCCTACACATTTGATGTCCAATGGAGGCCTCTTGCTACATCCTCACATGGCAGAGAGGCAAATGCTATGTCCTTCTGTTATAGTCTGGATCTAAAATACCACCCCAAGTCTCATGTGTTCAGAGGTGGGACTCTTGAAAGCCTGCTGGATCAAGAGGGCACTAATGCCTTCATTAGATAAATCCACTGATGAGTGCATAGCTAGGTGGGTTATTAGGAGGTGGGGCTGGCCTTTAAAGGGTCTGACCCTATTTCTCATCCCTTCCTTCTTCTGATTGCCTTCCTGCTCTTGCTTCAGGAAGAGGTGAGCAATTTTGCTCCATAACACCCTCAGCTGTGATGTTTCTCTTTTGGAGCCAGTTGACCCTGACTGTGTACTGAAGCCTCTGAAACCATGAATAAGAATATATCTTTCATCTTTTGTTAATCTCAGATATTTTTGTCCCATCAATGGAAAGCTAATATTCCTCCCATGGGAGAAAATAGAAAGGCAAAAGATGCCTTTTATAAGGACAGCTAACTGTCCTGGACCCTTTTATAACAGAATCCCATTTATGAGAGAGAAACACTCATGTCTACTTCCTAAAGACCTTTGCCCTTTTCCAGTTTTTGCTACTATGTCAAAATACCTGAGGTGGAGTCATCTATTGAAAGCTCCAAGTCATAATATTATTACTTATCTGATGCTGAGCAACAATTACCCTAAAATTCAGTGTCTTCAAAAATTCACACCTTTTATCTTACAGTTTCTTGGAATTAGGAATTTTATAGTTTACCAGGGGGTCTCTCATGAGACTACTACGAACATGCTGGTCCTTGGTCTGTCACAATGCTGTCTAGGGAGTGTTGACCAGGGCCACAATCACTGCATGGTCCAAGATGGGCAGGGTCCTCCTTGTTAACTGCAGGACATCCTTAGATCCTTGCAAATAGCAAAAATAAATAAAATTGACAAACCCCTAGCAAACCTAATTAAAAAAAAAAAAAAACTTTCATGCAATAAAGAATGAAAAGGGCAAAATCACTACAGACCCTAGAGAAATTCAGAAGATCATAAATACCTACTTCCAAAAGGATGGAAAACACAAAGGAAATGAACAATTTCCTAGATAGATATGAAATGCCAAAGCTGAGTCAAGAAGGTATGCAAGCCCTTCTCGACAGCAGTTAATGCTGAGAGTGAAGAGTGTGTGCTCCAGGCTCAGGCTCGGAATACACATTTAGTAGCAAAAGATTAAAATAAAATAAAGTAAATAAAAATCCTAAAAAAACTTTTTGAAACCCCCCAAAATTTACAAAACTTCTGTGTCTCCCCTGCCGGAGATTTTTATTTTTTTTCTTCTTCCTCTTTTATCAAAATAACCCGGTGAAGCAGCCAAGACCTACCGCCCACCTGTGGCCTTGCAGTAGCACCCAGAAGGAACCCAGAGACCAAGGCCTTCTGGCTGATCAGACTGACACCACCAGCCTCTCCTCCCCTCCTGGCAGCCTTGCATAGCAGCAGATCGGCTCCAGTTCCATCCCTGGCTCTGGCTCCTGCACCAGCTCTCCTGCTCTCAGAAGGGTCTCAGCCTGTGACTCTGCAGGCAGTTGAGCCAAGATGAACCCCAGCGCCCCCAGGTACCCCATGGCCTCACTTTATGTGGGTGATCTCCACCCTGACATGACCAAGGCGCTGCTCTACATGAAGT
Source organism: Ctenomys sociabilis (assembly GCA_004027165.1). Classification (NCBI taxonomy): domain Eukaryota; kingdom Metazoa; phylum Chordata; class Mammalia; order Rodentia; family Ctenomyidae; genus Ctenomys; species Ctenomys sociabilis. Next base: position 66,342 of record PVKA01003605.1, read on the forward strand.
TCCACAGGGCAGGCCCATCTTCTCCACTTGGGTCTACAGGAACATTATCTCACCTGCCGCTCCTTGAGCTACAGTAGATGAACGTCCAGCAGCCGGCGGACATGGAGAGTGCCTTCACGCCATGAATTCTGATGTTATAAAGGGCAAGTCCATTTACATCATGTGGTCTCAGCGTGATCCATCACTTCACGAAAGTGGAGTAGGCAACATATTCATTAAAAATTTGGACAAATCCATTGATCATAAAGCATTTTCTGCTTTTGGCAACATACTTTCATGTAAGGTGGTTTGTGATGAAAATGGTTCCCAGGGCTATAGATTTGTACATTTTGAAACCCAAGAAGCTCCTGAAAGAGCTATTGAAAAAAATGAATGGGATGCTTTTACATGATTGCAAAGTATTTGTTGGATGATTTAAGTCTTGTAAAGAACAAGAAGCAGAACTTGGAGCTGGGGGGAAAGATTTCACCAATGTTTACATCAAGAATTTTGGAGAAGACATGGATGATGAGGATCTCAGCAAATTTGGACCTGCCTTAAGTGTGAAAGTAATGACTGATGAAAGTGGAAAATCCAAAGGATTTGGATTTGTGAGCTTTGAAAGGCCTGAAGATGCACAGAAAGCTGTGGATGAGATGAATGGAAGGGAGCTCAATGGAAAACAAATTTACATTGGTCAACTTCAGAAAAAAAATAGAATGCAAATGGATTTAAGTGCAAATTTGAACAGATGAAGCAAGATAGGATCACCAGACACCAAAGTGTTAACTTTTATGTGAAAAATCTTGATTATAGTACTGATGACAAACGTCTCTGGAAAGGGTTTTCTCCATTTGGTACATCATAATGCAAAGGTTATGATGGAGGGTGATTAAAGCAAAGAATTCAATTTTGTATGTTTCTCCTCCCCAGAGGAAGCCACTAAAGCACTTACAGAAATGAATGGCAGAATTGTGGCCACCAAGCCACTATATGTAGCTTTAGCTTGGTGCAAAGAAGAGTGCCAGGCACAGCTCACTAGCCAGTACATGCACAGGATAGCCAGTGTCCACGCTGTGCCCAACCCCCTTATCAACCCCAGCCAGCGCCTCCTTTGGGTTACTTCATGGCAGTTATCCCAAGACTCAGAACCATGATGCATACATCCCTCCTAGCCAAATTGCTCAATTAAAACCAAGTCCCCACTGGACTGCTCAGGGAGCCAGACCTCATCCATTCCAGAACATGCCTGGTGCTATCCACCTAGCCATTCCTCGACTGCCATTTAGCACTATGAGACCAGCTTCCACACAGGTTCCACAAGTCATGTGAGCACAGTGTGTGGCAAATACATCAACACACAATGGGTCCACATCCTGCAGCCACTGCCACTGCCCCTGCAACCACTCCAACTGTCTGCACTGTGCCCCAGTATGAATGTGCTGCAGGGGTCTGCAATCCTCAGCTGCATCTCAATGCATACTTGCAGGTTCCCATGCAGCACCCTGCCATTCATGTACAAGGTCAAGACTGTTTCCACATTGGCATCTGCCCCTCTTTGACTGCTTCTATGTTGGCATCTTCCCTGACCTCAAGAACAAAAGCAAATGTTGGGTGAACAGCTATTTCTGCTTATTCAAGCCATGCACCCCATTCTTGCTAGTAAAATCACTGGAATGTTGTTAGAGATTGATAATTCAGAACTTCTTCCACATGCTTGAGTATCCAGAGTCTCTCTGTTCTAAGGTTGATGAAGCCATAGCTATACTACAAGCCCAGTAGGCTAAAGAGGCTACCCAGAAATCAGTGAACAGTGCTACTGGAGTTGCAACTCTTTAAAATTGATCAGGAACCACAGAAAGAATTTCATGTTTCACCAAATAAAAATATAAACATTGAAAAACTTTAAATAACCATGAAAATATCATAAAATATAAAACAAATAAAAAAGGAAAGGAAACTTTGAACCTTATGTACCAAGCAAATGCCAGATCTAGCAAACAATCTAGCTAGTCCTAGATTACTTGATTTAAGAGTTGAAACAAAAGAAAACCAAAAAAGTAAAATATAAAAATAAGTTAATGTTTTATAGACCCTGGGAAAAGAATTTTCAGCAAAGTACAAAATTTAAAGCATTCCTTTCTTTCATTTTGTAATCATTTACTATGGCATAGTTCAGGATATCAGTCCTGTTACTGAGAACAGAACTGGGCAGGGAAACATAATTTGGTTTATAACATTCTCGCTTTAATAAAAATTATTTAAACAGTAAAAAAAAGAAGAAAAAGATATGCAAACTCTAAATATGCAATAATGAGAAATGAAATTGAAAATGTAATTTAAAAAAAACCTTACCAACTAAAAAAAGCCCAGGTCCTAATGGATTCACAGCAGAATGATACAAGAAATTTGTAGGAGATTTAGTCCTACCAACTCCTGACCCCTGCCCCCAGATTCCAGCCAGTGGCCAGGTCCCACCCCCCACTGGAAATTCCCACCTCCAGCCAGCAGTCATGCCTGGTGTGGAACCCTGCAGAGTGGTTAGGAGCCAGATCTAACCCAGAAGCAGAACAGCTTGCCAGTGGGTCACAGCAGGTTCACTTCCCTGGATACAGCAGGAAAAAGCCAAGCACAGCAGCCAGACCCAAGCCAGACTCAGCTGCTGGATAATAGATCCGGACCTGGTAAAACTGAGACATATTGCTAGGCCCAGATCAATAAGATCAATAAGAACATCCTCTCTCTCTCTCTCTCTCTCTCTCTCTCTCTCTCTCTCTCTCTCTCTCTCTCTCTCTCTCTCTCTCTCCACCCCCACCCCCTCGATTGAGAAAAGGGCCAACAGGTAATTTGGGTGAAAGTCTGCTGGAAGTTTCCAGGTACATCAAGGGTGTGTGTGTGATCAGACAGATTTCAGGGACACTAATTCAAATACAAATTCCCAATTTTATATCTGCTTAACTACACAGTCATGATGCTGGCCCTTAGGATCTGAAATATAAACCCATTAATTACAAAACTTTGTCAAGCACCAACTCTCACTACCCATTATTAGTGATACTAATTATAGTACTGTAAATACAAAACTGCAACTACCTTAATGACATAATCTCCCTTGGGTAAGAATATCAGAGGGAGCTAAGATAACTACTACACCAAGACTCTCCACCAAAGGTCAGAGGACAGTGCTATATAAAAATGACAAAGAAAGGGGCCAGGGAGATAGTTCAGTAGAATAAGCACTTAATTGGCAAGTACAAGTGCCTAAGTTCAAACCCTGTTCCACCAAAAAAAAAAATGACAAAGAGAAGGAGCAAAATTGAGTCTCAGGTCCCAAGCAAACCCACAACAAATGCAGGAAATAATAGCATTGAAGAAACTGGAAGCCACACACCTGAAATCTCCGAAATAATAGCATCTGAAGTACAGAAACAACTGCAGAAAGGAACAGAAGATATGAGATCATAAATAATTGCAAAGTAAAAAGAAATGATAACTATAATGAAAGAATTTCTAAGTGCTTCTACAGTAGACACTGATAAAATAAGATAATATAAAAATGATGGAATCTTTGAGCAATATAGGAAAGAAATAGAATACATGAAATAGACTCATAGTCAATCACAAGCTGCAAAATTCTTCGAATGAAAGTGAATATGGAGTTCAGATCTTGGAGACACCATTGAAGCTAGTGAAAAGGTAAGAAAAGATCTCTGAAAAACAACTACGAAGGGCTGGGGAGATGGCTCAGTGGAATAAGTGCTTCCCTGGAAAGCAAAGGTCCTCAGTTCAATCCCCAGTACCAAAATAAATAAATAAATAAAACTATGATGCAAGAAAAAATAATTTAACACCTGGAAGATGATGCAAAGATAAACAATGTAAGACTAGCAGGCATCAGTGAGGAAGGAGTCAGTACAAATAATATAAAAAGAATATGGGCAGAAGTAATAGCAAAAAACTTCCCAAATATGGAGAAACTGACATTCAGATAACCAAAGCATACAGAACTCCAAATAACATCAACCCAATTGAAAACATAACCAGTCATATAATAAGATCCCAGAAATCTAGCAAAAGAACAATATACTAAAAGCCACTAGAGAAAACAAACAGATAACATTTAAAGAAAATCCCATCAGGATAATGGCAGATTTCCCTTCACAAACCATCAAGCAAGAAGAGCATGGAACAAAGTACTTCATGGCCTCCATGAAACCAAATTCCTGCCCAGACTGCTATACCCTGCAAAAATCTCTTTCAAGTTTGATGGAGAAGTGAAATACTTCCATGACAAAAAATAACTAAAGAATTTCATGCTGACAAAGCAAACTCTACACGCACCACTAAAAGATATTCTAGAGAGGGACCAAAATGAGCAGAACTCCTTGAATAAGAATGGAAAGAACACACCAAACAGAGCAAACAAATAAGCTAAGGAGAAAAAGGGGTAAACAACAGCAGGCAAATATGTCAATCGTAAGTCAAAACATCTCAATTATGACCATCAACATAAATGGACTCATTTCACCAATTAAAAGAAATAGGCTGGCCCAGTGGATTTAGAAGTAAAATCCAACAATATGCTGTATATAAGAAACAAACTTAACTCATAAAGAAATTCATAGGCTGAAAGTCAAAGGATGGAAAATACTACATGCCCCAGCACATCAGAAAAAAGCAGGGAAAACAGTCTTGTTCACAGACAGTCTGAACTTCAAACCAAGAATCAGCAAATGAAATAAAGAAGGCCATTATATCCTGGTAGGGGGAAAAATGCAAGAGGAAGAGGTAACATTCATAAATATGTATGCATCAAACATGGGAACACCCAACTATATAAGACAAATCTTAATCGACATGAAAAATTTAATATCCAATACCACAATCTTAACAGAAGACCCTAAAACCCCCTTATCCCAAAATGATAGGTAAGGCTGACAAAACGTATGCAAAGAAGTAGCAGAAGTGAATAAGAAACTTGGAACAAACAGACTTTGTGGACATATACAGTATTCCACCTAACCACAGCGGAATATACATTTTTTTTTTTGGAGCCAGAGATTGAACAAAGGCCCTTGAGTTTGCCAGGGAAGCACTTATTCCATTGAGCCATCTCCCTAGCCCCTGAATACATATTTTTTTCAGCTGCACATGGGACATTTTCTAAAATAGACCACATACTAATCCATAGGTCATACTTAAGTATATGCAAGAAAACAGAAATCCCATATATATTATCTGACCACAGTACAATGAAACTGGGAATAAATGACAAAAGAAACTACAAACCTCCCATAAATACATGGAAATTAAACAACACCTTCCTCAGCAACCAATGGGTCACAGATGAAATTAAACACTATCTACAATTCAATGAAAATTAAAGCACAACTTATCAGAATATATGGGATGCAAAGAAAGCAGTTATTAGAGGGAAATTTATAGCTGTGAACTCACACATTAGGAAAACATAATGGGAAGAAATAAATATGCTAATACTGTACCTCAAACGTCTAGAAAAAGAAGACCAAACCAAACCCAAAGCACAAAGACAGAAGGAAATTATAAAGATTGGAGCAGAAATTAATGCAAACAACACAAAGAAAATAATATTAAAAAATTGATGAATCAAAAATCTGGTTCTTTGAAAGATTAGATAAATTGATAAGCCCTTAGCTAACCTCACAAAACAAGGAAAGAAAAAACTCAAATAAGGAATGAAAAGGGTGAAATTACCACAGAACTTGTGGAACTTCAGAAGATCATCAATAGGTATTTTGAGACTCTTTACTCTCACAGAATAGAAGATACTGAAGAAATGGGCAGATTCCTAGAAAGGTACAAATTACCATAGCAGAATCAAGAAGATATAACAACTTTCAATTACCCAATAACAACCAATGAAATGCAAAATGTAATAAAAACCTATGGACAAAGAAATGTCCAGGTCCTGATAGATTCACAGCTGAATTCTACAAAATTTTATAAAAGATATTATCCTAATACTCCTCAAACTCTTCAATGAAATTAAGGAAACAGTTCTCCCAAAATCATTCCTGGAGGCAAGTATTATACTGATAATAAAACCAGTATAGTTGCAGACAAAGATGCAACTAAAAAACAGAACTACAGGCCAATCTTCCTCATGAACAGAGATGCAAAAATCCTCAATAATATCCTAGCAAATAGAATACAGCAAATCATTAAGAATATTACACACCTTGACCAGGAAAGATTCATCCTAGGGATTCAAGGATGGTTTAACATATATGAATCTATAAATGTAATACATTATATTAATAGAGCCAAATCTAAAAAACACATGATCATCTCAAATGATGCAGAAAAGGCTTTTGACAAAGTCCAACACTCATTTTTGTTCCAAGTCCTACAGACAATTGGAATAGATGGTCTGTACCTCAATCTGATAAAAGATATCTATGTCTATCCAATTGCTCACGTAATTCTAATTGGGGAAAAATTAAAATCTTTTGCTCTCAGATCAGGCACAAGACAAAGATGTCCTTTATCACCACTCCTATTCAATATAGTTCTGGAATCATTACCTAGAGCCATTAGACGAGAGAAATGAAAGGAATAAGAATCAGTAAAGAAGTTAACCTATCATTATTTGCAGATGACATGATACTTTGCTTGGAAGACCCAAAAACTTCACCAAGAAACTACTGGAATTGATACACAAATTCCATAGCATGGCAGGATACAGAGCCAATACACAAAAGTCAATAGCATTCTTCTACACAGATAACAAACATACTGAGAGGGAAATTAGAGAAACAATACCTTTTACAATAACACCATGGAAAATGAAATACCTTGGAATTAATCTAACTAAATAAGTCAAAGATCTTTTCAAGGAAAATTATAGTACTCTGAAAAAAAGAGTTTGTAGTGGATTTCAGAAAATAGATATTTCCTGCTTCTAGATAAGAAGAACCAACATTGTGAAGATGGCCATGCTTCCAAATAGCTATACAGATTTAATGCAATCCTTATCAAACTACCACCAACATACCTCTCAGACCTAGAGAATTTGTTCCTAAAATTTAGAATAGCAAAGGCAATCCTGGTCAACAAAGACAAGGCAGGAGATATTAGAATTCCTGACTAAGCTACTGTGATAAAATAAGCATGGTATTGGAAAAAAAAGAAATAGACTGGAGTATCAAGAGGATAGATTAGAAGATGCAGAAGCCTCTACAAACACACTCTGCCACCTTATCTTTGACAAAGCAGCCAAACATGCTTACTGAAAGAAAGATAACCTCTTTACCAAATGGTGCTTGACAAACTGGCTCTCTACATGTAGAAAACTAAAGCTTGACCCAGGTATGTCATCATGCACTAAGCTAAAGTCAAAATGTATTAAAGATCTAAACATTAAAACAGGAACAATCTCCTGCAAGAGAAAGTAGGAGGAACTTTTGAAGACATAGTGGTAGGCAAAGAGTTCATGAACAAAGATTAAATCATACAGGTAATACTTGAAAGAATTAACAGCTAGGATTTCCTTTTATTGAAAAGTTTTGGCACATCAAAAGAAATCTCCAACAAAGTGAAAAGACAACCCACAAATTGGGAAAAAAATCTTAATAAGCACTCAGACAAAGGTCTGCTCTCTAGAATTTATAAAGAACTAAAAAATTTAGGGCCCCAAAACTTAAAGCTGAATCCAGATGGGCATCCAAGATGAACACACACTTCCCAGATGACAAAATTATAGAAGCCAATAAATATATGAAAAAATGCTCCACATCACTAGCCACCTGTGAAATGCAAACTGAAACAACACTGAGATACCATCTCACTCCAGAAAGAATGGCTGTCTTAAAGAAATCAACGAACAACAAATGCTGGAGAGGTTGTGGAGAAAGAGGAACCCTTCTCCACTGCTGGTAGAAATGTAAACTGGTACAACCATTATGGAAATCAGTGTAGACTCTTTAAAAAATTAGGACTGGAAATCCCATCCAAACAAGATATCCTTCTACAGGGAATTTTGCCAGAGCAACTAAATATACCATATCATAGTGATATATGTGCACCTATGTGTATAACAGCACAATTTGTGATACCCAAATCTGGGAAACAACGGAGATGCCCATCACTACAGGAATGGGTGAAAAAGATGTGGTATTTTTATACAATGGAGTATTACTCAGCTATAAAGAATGATAAACACGAAGCCTTTATATTTAAGTGGATGCTATTTGAAGATACACTCACAAGTGGAATAAATCAGACCCACAAGGGTAAATATTTTGTGTAGTCTCCCTAGTGTAAGAATTCAAAAGAAGAAATAAAAATAAAAAGGTATAACACAATTGAAAGGATAGTGAGAATTAATGGATTAGATAATGAAGAGAGGGAGAAAAAGCTAGGAAATATTACAGGGGCAAAGCCATACATATATGTGCACAAGATAGTTAAGGCAATGACCCTGAGAATCTTCAGCAGGTCTCTGAAACTAGGAGTTAATTGGTAAGATTCTCACCCTGACTAACTATACATGCTGATACCTGTGATCAAGCAACTGCACTGAAGATAGTAAGGTGTAATACTAGGGCCATGCTTGGAATGCCTGTCATTCTGGTCTTCTAAATACATACTACTTGTCATGTCATGCCAGTTATTGCCATACTGTCTCTCAAGTAAATGTTTGTTTTAAAAAAGGGCAATAAATGAAAACAAGAGACAAGGAAAAAAATATCATAGGATTGTCCTGCTACAATGCTGTATATGGATAGGTTTCTAAATATCTATGTAAACGTATATAGTTCTGGAATCATTAGCTAGAGCCATTAGACAAGTGAGAAAATTAAAAGGAATAAGAATGGCTAAAGAAGTTAAACTATCACCATTTGCAGATTACATGATACTTTACTTGGAAGACCCAAAAAACTTCACCAAGTAGCTACTAGAATTAATATACACATTCAGTAGTATAGCAGGATACAAATTCAATACCCAAAAGTCAATAGCATTGCACTACACAGATAACAAACACACTGAGAGAGATATTAGAGAAACAATACCTTTTACAATAGCACCATGGAAAATGAAATACTTAGGAATTAATCTAACTAAAGAAGTAAAAGATCTACTCAATGAATGTTGTAGTATTCTGAAAAAAGACATCATAGAGGATTTCATAAAGTGGAAAGATATTTCCTGCTCCTGGATAAGAAGAACCAACACTGTGAAGATAGCCATACTCTCAAAATTATTATACAGATTTAATGCAATATCTATCAAAATACCACCAATATACCACACTGACCTAACAAAATCATTCCTAAAATTTATTTGGAACCAGAAAACACCTAGACTAGACAAAGGCAATCCTGGGCAACAAAGACAAGACAGGAGGCATTACAATTCCTGACTTGAAATTATACTACAAAGCTACTGTGATAAAATCAGTACTGTACTGACAAAAAGTAGACCTAAGGATCAATTGCATAGATTAGAAGTTACAGAAGCAACTAAAAACACACTCAGCCAACTTATCTTTGACAAAGCGATAAAACATGCTTACTGGAAGACATATAACCTCTTTAACAAATGATGCTGGAAAAACTGGCTCTCTACATGCCAATAAAATGAAACACGACCCATGTTTGTCACCATGCACTAAACTAAAGTCAAAATGGATTAAAAATCTAAGCATTAAGAAACACTAAATTGCTGACCTTGAAAGGCTAGGGCCAAAATGTTGGCTGGCCTTGTGGCTCTTCTATTTCTTCAATTTTGATCTGTGAACGTAGGTTGTTAACAACCCAGAAGAAAAGCTGATTAGTATCCTGCAGCATATGCCATTCACTTTGCTTTATCTGACTCAATTGATTTTAGTTGTTGTTGTACGTTTCCATTTCTATTTCTGCTTTTTGCTTCTTATACTAAGGAGACTATACAATATTTACACATGTGTGTCTTGTTTCTTTCACTTATGAGTATATGTTCAAGTGGCATCCACTTCAGTATAAATGCTTCAAGCTTATCATTCTTAATAGCTGAGTAATACTCCATTATAGAGAAATACCACATCTTTTTCAACCATTCCTCATGTGATGGACATCTTGATTGTTTCCAAGATTTTGCTATCACACATTGTGCTGTTATAAACATAGGTACACATATATCACTATGATACAATGTTTTCAGTTCCTCTGGGAAAATTCCAAGTAGGGCAATAGCCGGCTTGTGTGGGATTTCTAGTCCTACTCTTTTGAGGAGTCTCCACACTGACCTCCACAATGGTTGTACCAGTCTACATTCCCACGAGCAGTGGAGAAGTGTTCCCATTTCCCCACAACCTCTCCAACTTTTGTTGTTGGTTGATTTCCTTATGATAGCCATTCTTTCTGGAATGAGATGGTATCTCAGTGTTGCTTTTATTTGCATTTCATGGATGACTAGCGATGTGTAGCATTTTTTCATATATTTATTCACTTCTTTAATTTCGTCCTCTGAGAAGTGTGTATTCATCTCAGATGCCCATTTCTGAATTGGGTCTTTAAATATGAGGGCCCTGTTATATCTTAGTTCTTTATATATTCTAGATATCAGACCTCTGTCTGATTGCTTATTAATTAGGATTTTTTCAAAATTTGTGGGTTGTCTTTTCACTCTGTTGACAATTTCTTTTGATTACAGAAGCTCCTTAAGAAGAATTGATCCCAGTTGTTGATTCTTTCAAGTGCTTCCCGTGAGAATATATGTTTGTATGAACTCTTTACCTAACCCTGTCTTCAAGAGTTCCTCCTACTTTCTCTTCCAGGAGATTGAGTGTTTCTGTTTTAATGTTTAGATCTTTAATCCATTTTAACTTTAACTTAGTGCATGGTGATAGAGCTGGTTCAAGTTTTAGTTTTGACATGTAGAAAGCCATGTTTTCAAGCATTTATACTGAAGTGGATGCCACTTGAACATATACTCATAAGTGAAAGAAACCAGACACACATGCGTAAATATCATATAGTCTCCTTAGTATAAGAAGCAAAAAGCAGAAATACAAATGGAAACGTACAACAATTAAAATCAATTGAGTCGGATAAGGCAAAGTGAATGGCATATGCTGCAGGATACTAATCAGCTTTTCTTCTGGATGGTTAACAACCTAAGTTCACAGAACAAAAACTGGAGAAATAGAAGGGTTGCAAGGTCAGCCAACATTTTGCCCTAGCCTTTCAAAGTCAGCGAAGACTCAGGACACAGGAGAACCTGTACTGCAACATCATGAAACTCAGGTGAGCCCCACATTTTCTGAACAAGGAGATTATGGAGCCACAGAGGAAAGAGACTGAAGTTTAGTGTGCCTGGGGAGAGTCACATGGAGAGAAAAGTTTCTCTCAGGCTCTCACAGAGAGCAAACTGGTCAAGCATTGGCAATGACCCATCCACATGGATGACACAGACAAAGGATCTACAGAATAAGGGACAGGACTACAAGATAAACCCTGAGGGGACTTCACTGACCTCATAAGAAACATAAAGTACATGTGTTGGTATATAAATCTTGCTCTATCTAAGTCTTAACCATCCAGAAGAAAAGTATAAAAATGAAGTATACACCGCGGGGCCATAATAATAAGTTGAGCTGTAAATGGTTATGGTAGACAACTTCTTTGGATAACTCACTATTGTTGTGGAATGCTGGACTGTGTTGGACTGTGTTGTTGAGTTCAGGCACCTAAATTAGTTGAATGACAATGGAGTGCCCATCTTTGACAGGTGTAGACAAAGGAAGGGGTATAGAAAGGAAGAATCATGATGTGTGTCTATGGACAGTACAGTTGGGATAGATAACACTGTGCTTCTACATAATTCTATGAGAGGCAAGATTTGCACTAATGGTGACTGGACAGGATATTTTGTCAGCTTCTAGTACTATGGACAACCACTAGGAAAATAACAAGGTAGAAAGCATTGATTATTGAATCTTTGGTGTAATTCAGGTATAAAAAATAAGATACACAAACGGCTACACTCTCTTAATTTACTGATAAGAGACATATGGTATAATAATGTCTGTAAGTATATCATGTATATACCTTCTATGATACCAAAACATTATGAAAACAGTTAGCAATGTATTAATTTATCAAATCCATCTTGTCAAGGTATCTTAAAACTGTCTCATTGATATTTGTACATCAGTGAAACAAAACAAAAGTAATAAAACATCCAAAGCAGAAGAACTCTGCCAATGTACAGAAAGAAAGAAAGAAAGAAAGAAAGAAAGAAAGAAAGAAAGAAAGAAAGAAAGAAAGAAAGAAAGAAAAAAAGAGAGAAAGAAACACTAAATCTCCTGATAGAGAAAGTAGGTGGAAATCTTGAAGACATATGGGTAGGCGAAGAGTTCATGAACAAAAATCAAGCTGTACAGGAAATACTTGAAAGAATTAACAACTTGAACCTCCTCTTTTTGAGAAGTTTTTGAACTTCAAAAGAATTTACCAATAGAGCAAAGAGACAGCAAACAAATTCGGAAAAAAAAAAAAACAAAAAAAAAAACAAAAAACAAAACTTAACTAAGAAGTACACAGTGAAAGGTCTTCTATCTAAAATTTATAAAGAAGTAAAAGGCATTATGGCCCCAAAATTTAAAGAATTGCCCAATCTAAAAATGGGCATCTGAGATGAACACACAGCTCTCAGCGGAAAAAAATACAAGAAGTAAATAAATACATGAAAAAATGCTCCACATCACTAGCCATTCATGAAATGCAAATTAAAACAACACTGAGATACCATCTTACCCCAGAAAGAATGGCTATCATAGAGAAAGTAAACAACAACAAATGTTGGAGAGGAAAAGAGGGTAAAGGAACCCTCTCCATTGCTGGTGAGAATGTAGACTGGTGCAACCATTATGGAAATCAGTATGGAGACTCCTTAAGAAACTAGAACAGGAAATCCCATTCAAGCCAGCTATTCCCCTCCTGGGAATTTTCCTGGAGGACCTGAAAATATCATATCATAGTGATATATGTGTTCCCATGTTTATAGCAGCACAATCTGTGATAGCCAAATCTTGGAAACAACTAAAATGCCTGTCACCTGAGGAATGGATAAAAAATGTGGTGTTTTTATATAATAGAGTATTACTCAGGTAATAGAAAAATAGATGCAAAGCCTTCATATATAACTGGTTGCAACTTGAAGATGTACTCATAAGTGAAATAAACCAGACCCACATTGTAAATATTATATTGTCTTCCTAGTATAAGAACTCAAAGAAGAAATAAAAATTGAAAGATATAGTTAAATGGAAAGCGAGAATTTAAGGATTAAACAATGAAGAGGGAGCAAGGGAAAATGTTAGGAAATATGGCAGGGGCAAAACCATACATTCATATAAAAAAGATGGTTTAGGCAATTGTCCTTAGAATCTCCATAAGGTTTTTGAAAATAGCAGTTATTGGGTAGGATTCTTACCCTCACTAACTCTATATGCTGATACCTGTGAATTAAGCAACTACACTGAGTATATCAATGTGTAATACTAAAAACCATGCTTGGAATACCTATCATTCTGGTCTTCTAATTGGGCACTACTTCTAATGTCATATCAATTATTGCTATACTCTCTTTAAAGTAAATATTTGTTTAAAAAAAGTAATAAAAAAAACAAGGGACAAGAAAAAAGGCATAATATTATCCTGCTACAATGTTGTGTATGGTTTGTTTTCTAAATTTCTGTGTAAAAATGTGTAATTCATTTTTCATATTCTATAGAGATTTAAAGTTTAGAATATCTATGGTTGTTGGAAAATAGCAGTGCAATGTCATATGTAAGGTGTTTGATATGCAGACAGATACTAATGTTAAGCCCAAATGCCTCTGCTACAGGGTAATATCATTAAGCTTCTCTTCTGGATGTTTAAAACCAGTGTGCAGACCAAAAATTTAGAGAATTAGAGGGGCTATACAGATATCCAATATTTTGGACCTAGCCCTTCAAGGTCAGTGAGGACTCAAGACATAAGAGAACCTGTGCTGTGACATCCTGTAACTAAGTGGTGTCCAAAATTTTCTGATCAAGGAGATTATGGTGTCACAAGGGAACATGATCAATGATATATAATGTACCCAAGGAGAGTCATCTAGAAATAAAATATTCTCTCAGACTTTCACAGAGAGCAAATTGGTGAAGTAATGGCCGTGACTCATCCAGATGGCTGACACTGACAAAAGATCTATAAGGTGCTGTACATCATTTCTGGGTAAATCCTGAGGGGATTTGGCTGACCTTGTTGGACAACAAAACTTATGTTTTTAGTTATATAGGTCTTGCTATAACTTAGTCTTAACCATCCAACAGAAAGGTATAAATAACCATGAGGTATAAAAAATAATGCCATATTAATATGCTGAGCTGTAAAAGGCTCAAGTCAACAATTTGTGACAATTGCAAGTTCTGCTTATAACCCACTACTATTATGGACTATTGGACTATATTGGGTTATTTTGCTGAATTCAAATACCTACAGTCTTTTGACTGGCTTCAAGTGTGAAAAGCCCTCTAAAGACTTTTTCTGATACAGCTTCTCTAGCAGTAATGGAACACCCATCTCTGACAAAACAAAACAAAAAAGGGAGATGTAAATAAAAGACTTTTTTTTTAATGTGCAGATACTTTATTGCTCACCTTTCACACAAAGCACACCTCCAGCCATTTTTTGTTCACAGCTTGACAATGTTTGTGTATTCAAAATCTCAGCAAGAAGTAAAGGACCATTTTGTAGTGAAAAATATATATGTATATAGTTAGGAAAGATATATAGCTACTTTCTCTTGGTTCAATGAGAAGAAAGGTTTGTATTAGTATCGTTTAGACAAGATATGTCTACATCTTGTCCTCTAAATAACCACTATAAAGACGACAATATACAATGTATTAATTATTGTAACTGTCCCACTAACCCATTTTGAAACTGCTTCATTGCTGTTTTATTTTCTCATTAAAATGAATAAAAATTATAATAAAAACATTAGATTTTAATGTGAATAATAAACATGAAAATGCGCTTCATGCTTAAGCAACCATGTGTAAAAATGTACAGATTGTATCTTGAATTCATTAAATATGTATTAAGCAGTTAAAAAGATTTAATGCCAACTTTTCTTAAACTCTTCAATGAAATTAAAAGTAAAGTAATTCTCCCAAGCTCTTTCTTGAAGGTAAGCATTTCTCTCATTCCAAAATCAGAGAAAGGTATAACTAAAAAAGAGAACTACAGGCCAATTTCACTAATGAATATAGATGTAAAATTCCTCAGTAGAATACTATTAAACAAAATGAAACAGATTATCAAGAAAAGTATACATCATGACCAAGTGGGATTCATCCTAGGAATGCAAGGATGGTTCAGCATCTGCAAATCCATAAATGTAATACACCACATCAATAGAACCAAGAACAAAAATACATGATGTTCTCAACTGATGCAAAAACCCTTTTGACAAAGTCCAACACTCAATCATGATGAAAAAACAAAAACCTAGCGAGAACTGGAATGGATGGTCTATGCCTCAACTTTATAAAAGACATCTATGAGAGACCAACATCCAACATCATACTAAATGGGCAAAAACTGAAGGTCTTCGTTTTAAAATCAGGTCAAAAAGACAAGACTCTCGCTGCTTCTAGTCAATATAGTTCTGGAAACATTAGCCAGAACAATTATACAAGAGAGAGAAATAAAATGAATAAGGATTGAAAAAATAAAAGTGAAATTGTCATTATTTGCAGGTGACATGATAATAGAGGACCCCAAAAACTCCACTAAGAGACATGTAGATTTAATCACCCAATTCAACAACACATCAGGATACAAAGTCAACACTCAAAAATCAGTAGCAATTTTGTACACAAACAATGAACACACTGAAAAGGAAAGTAGGGAAACCATGCCTTTCACATTAACATCCAAAAAATGAAATACTTAGGAGTCAATCTCACACAGGATGCAAAAGATTTATACAGTGAAAATGGTGGTACTCTGAGAACAGAGATCGAAAAGGATGTGAGAAAATGGAAAAATGTCCAATGCTCCTGGATAGGAAGAGCAAACACTGTGAAACTGACCATACTCCCAAAATTGTTATGCAGATTAAATACAGTCTCAATTAAAATACCAGTAGTATACCTCACAGAGCTAAAGAAAACTTCCCTCAAATTCATTTGGAACCGTAAGAGACCCAGAATATCAAAAACAATCCTGCGAAACAAAGGAAAGGCAGGAGGTGTCATGATCCCTACCTGAAATTATACTATAAATCTACTATGATATACTAAGCATGAAACTGACATAGAGACAGATCTGAAAATCAATGGAACAGACTAGAATATTCAGACACAACTGCAAAAACACTCAGCCACCTTACCTTTGCTAAAGGGGCCAAAATGTTAACTGGAAGAAAGACAACCTCTTTAATAAATGATGCTAGAAAAACTGGCTTTCCTTGTGCTGAAGGCTAAAACTAGCCCCGTGCCTATCATCATGCACATAGTTCAGTCAAAGTGGATCAAAGATTTATATTAAAATAGAAACATTAAAGTTCTGGAGGAAATATAGGTAGAAATAATCTTCTTCTTCTTCTTCTTCTTCTTCTTCTTCTTCTTCTTCTTCTTCTTCTTCTTCTTCTTCTTCTTCTTCTCCTTCTCCTCCTTCTTCTTCTTCTCCCTCTTCTTCTTCTTCCTCTTCTCCCTTTTCTTCTTCTCCCTTTTCTTCTTCTTAATCTTCTTCTTCTGCTTCTGCTTCTTCTTCTGCTTCTTCTGCTTCTTCTTCCTCCTCCTCCTTCTCCTCCTCCTCTTCTTCTTCCTCTTCTCCCTCTCCCTCACCCTCTTCCTCTGCTTCTCCTTCTCCTTCTTCTCCTCCTCCTTCTCCTCCTGCTCCTTCTTCTTCTCGTTCTTCTTCTTCTCGTTCTTTTTCTTCTTCTTCTTCCTCTTCTCCCTCTTCTTCTTCCTCTTCTTCTTCTTCCTCATCCGCCTTCTCCTCCTCCTCTTCTTCTTATTCCTCTTCTTCTTCTCCCTCTTCTTTTTCCTCTTCTTCTTCTTCCTCTTCTCCCTCTCCCTCTGCTTCACCTTCTCCTTCTCCTTCTCCTCCTCCTCCTTCTTCTCCCTCTTCTTCTTCCTCTTCTCTCTTTTCTTCTTCTTCCTCTTCTTCTTCTTCCTTCTTCCTTCTTCTTCTCCTTCTCCTCCTTCTCGTTCTCCTTCTTCTTCTCCCTCTTCTTCTTCTTCCTCTTCTCCCTTTTCTTCTTCTCCCTTTTCTTCTTCTTCTTAATCTTCTTCTTCTGCTTCTGCTTCTTCTTCTGCTTCTTCTTCCTCCTCCTTCTCCTCCTCCTCTTCTTCTTCCTCTTCTCCCTCTCCGTCTTCCTCTTCCTCTTCTTCTTCCTCTTCTACCTCTCCCTCTCCCTCTTCCTCTGCTTCTCCTTCTTCTTCTCCCTCTCCTTCTTCTCCTCCTCCTCCTTCTCCTCCTGCTTCTTCTTCTCATTCTTCTTCTTCTCGTTCTTTTTCTTCTTCTTCCTCTTCTCCCTCTTCTTCTTCCTCTTCTTCTTCTTCCTCATCCTCCTTCTCCTCCTCCTCTTCTTCTTCTTCCTCTTCTCCCTCTTCTTTTTCCTCTTCTTCTTCTTCCTCTTCTCCCTCTCCCTCTCCCTCTGCTTCTCCTTCACCTTCTCCTTCTCCTCCTCCTTCTTCTTCTCCCTCTTCTCTCTTCTTCTTCTTCTTCTTCTTCTTCTTCTTCTTCTTCTTCTTCTTCCTTCTTCCTTCTTCTTCTTCTTCTTCTTTCTTCTCCTATATTGTAGGGAAGGGCCTACAGTGTGTTCAGGATCTCACTACTAGATCAGACTCTTAGTGATCTGCCTGTTTACAGCTTCCCCAAAGCAGGGATTATAGGTATGTACCACCATGCCCAGTCTCAATTGTCATCTCAGCATGGCCCATGGGCAGGGCTGACAGGGAAGGCCCTGGAAGGAACCCCCAGCTCCTGAGCCTGCTTGCAGGTGTTTTAATCAGCTGAGCTATTTGGCTGGCCTATGTAGCTAGAAATCTTAAAGACAGAGGGGTAGCTAGAGAATTCATGAACAAAAACCAAACTGCATGGGAAATACTTCAAAGATTTCAACTAGGATCTCTTCTTTTTGAAAAGTTTCTTCATTTCAAAGCCAATCTCCAACAGAGTAAGAAGAAAGTCTACAAATTGGGAAAAAAATTATAGCCAACTATGCTCTGACAAAGGCCTTCTATCTAGAACACATAAAGAATTTTAAAAATCTTGGCCCCCAAATTCAAAGATCCAATACAAAAATGGGCATCTGAGATGTAAATTGACTTCTCAGAGGAACAAATACAAATAACAAGTAAATATCAGAAAACATGTTCAACATCATTGGTTATTCGAGAAATGCAAATTAAAACAACACTGAGATTTCATCTCACCCCAGAAAGAATAGCTAACATTAAGAAGTCAGTCAATAGGCTCTGAGGAGATCCCTCTGTGGTATAAGAGCCTGCCTGGCATGCACAGGGTCCTGAGTTTGATCCCTGATACAAAAAACGAACAAACAAAAAAAGTTAACTGGCACAAGTCAGCCAAAAACAAATGCTGGAGAGGCTATAGAGAAAGAAGAACACTTCTGCACTGTTAGTGGGACTGAAGACTGGTACAACCACTGTGGAAATCAGTGTAGAGATTCCTTCCAAAGCTAGGATTGGAGATACCTTCAAGCCAGCTATTCATTTCCTAGGTATATTTTCATAAGAACTGAAAATCTCATACCACAGCGATATATGTGCATCCATGTTTATAGCAGTGTGATTTGTCATAGCTTAATCCTGGAATCAACCTATATGACCATCAACTAAAGAACGGATAAATAAGATGTGATGTTTTTACACAGTGGAGTATTATTCAGCTATAAAATTTGATGAATTTTAGTCTTTTGTTGGTAAATGGATGTAACTAGAGAACACACTCTTTTTTTTTAAAATAATGCTTTGTCTTCCATTTTCTTAAATTTAATTTTATTTTATTGAGAGACAAATGTCAGTGAGACAGCTTCAAAGCTTATTAACAGTACAGTTTCAATAATTAGTGCTTTTGACATTGTTATCTTCCTAGTGGTTATCCATCGTACAAGAAGCAGACAGGGTCTCCTGTCCAAACACTATTAGTACAAATCTTTCTTCTTATAGGATTAAGCGAGAGAAGCTGCATATCTATCCTAACTATTCTGTGTATACAAATATAAAATGGTCCTTCCTTTGTATCCCCTTTTTTGTTTAGTTCTGTCAGAGATGAGTATTCTATTGGCATTCACTTATTATAGGTGCTTAAGAACATACTCTTAAGTGAAATAGATCAGATCTATGAGTGCAAACATTGTATTGTTTCCTTAGTGTGAGAGCCTGAAAGAGAAAAATGGAATGTGAAGGGTGCAATAGATACTGGGAAAAGGGAATGAACTTATTCAAAAGGAAAGAGTTACGAGTCAAGAAGGACAGGAGAGGGAGTGGGGGAAAGAGATTTATCTATACATGTAAACAGATGGTTTGAACAACTGTACTGTGCATTTTTACTGGTCTATGGAAAGAAGAAGTTAATACTTTAATTTATTTCATCTACTTTTCTCCTTTTAATTTCTTATACATTTCTTTCTTTTTTCAGTCTTATATGCATATATCTGGTAATACAAGTAACTGGTTGGAAGACAGCACTATGTATTACAACAATACTGTGAAATTCATATTACTTTGTTAAATGAAATTCTGTATCACTTGTAATATTTTTCTGTTTTAATTCTCATTTGTACTCTTCTTAAAAATGACAATTTTAAAAAAAAAATATCCAAACAATATGATAGGAGTGTAACAATTGTTAATACATTGAATATTATTATCTTTACATTAATTACTCAGAATAAAAAAATACCATTATTTAATTGTCTGCAGCACAAGCCTATCTTTTCAGCAAACTAAGAGCAATTAGTAGCAGAACTATCATATCTATCTACCTATCTATCTCTATCTATTTCCCCCTTTTGCTTTTCTCTTCTCCATTCACCTAACCCATTTTTTTTTCTTTTGAAGTTCCTTTCCACTTTACAACATGTATTACATTTTGGATCTTATTTACTCTTTCAGCTTTTCACTAGGGAGATAATTAGATTTTTGCACATTTGCATCCAGTTTATTTCATTTATGAGAATGGCATACTAATTTTTTTAAGAAAGAGAAAAACAAAGGTATTTTTCTGATCCACTGAGTGATATTCCAGCCCTATTATTTGTTTGTTTATTTGTTTGTTTGTTTATCTATATTTTTATGGGAGGGTCTACATGGTGTTCAGGGTCTCACTACTAGATTGGACTCATAGTGATACACCTGTTTACAGCCTACCAAGAGCTGGGACTACAGGTGCACTCCACCACACCCAGTCTCAGTTTGCTATCTCACTGCCTGCCAGAGTCGGGGTTGGGGCTGGCATGACAGGCCCAGGGATGGAACTCCAAGCCCCTGTGTCTGCTGGCAGGCACTTTAATCTGCTGAGCTATTTTGGCCACCCTATTTATTTATTTGTTTATTTATTTATTTATGGACAGAATCTCACTACATCACTTGTCTTGTATTTTTTTTTTTTTGTCCTTTATGTTTTCTTCTACAGATCTACTTACAAAGTTTTCCAATGACTTCTTCTACCTCTTTTGCAAACTTCCTAATTATTTAGAAAACTCATCTCAAGCATAATGTTTACTTATACTCAAGTCTTTCAAGAGAGGGTTCTCAAAGATGTTTTTTCCAGAAATAGTTAGATCATGAATTAGACAGTTCAGCAAACCAGAACCTGAGGTAATAGGTTAAGTTAATTATATGCTTTGGAAGAAAATCGGTTGTAATTCCACATAGTGTTGTCATGCAAAGTATTTATTCCAAAAGCCAGAGCAGTTAGAGATAGGCCACAATGTCCCTGGGACTTCTCACTTCTCTCATTGCATAGGATGCAATGGAGTTTTAAGGCAAAAGTATTTTGGTCAGTTGAATGTCACTTGCTTGAAATGTCATCCTCTTTCCTCCTTAAGTCCTCTCCTCTAAGGGAGATACTGGGGCACCCATTCATCACCTCTTGTCTAACTCCACAAGAAGGCTGTGTGAGGAATTGCAGATGTGTGGTTATTTCTGTCACTACTAGAGATATGTGATGCATTTTCAGAAAGTCCTGACATGTACACTTCATAACTTCCACCCAGCACATCATGTTCCTCTCTGGTTTAGTCTGTTTTGTGTTACCATAACGAATACGTGTGACAGAAAAAATTATGAGAAATAAAGATGTATTTCCCATATTTCTGGATGATGGGGAGTTCTGGAGGGTAGAAAGCTCTGGAGGATGGGGGGATCCAAAGTTAAGGACCACACCAAGTCTAGCAAGGAGAGCCTTGCTGCTCCATCACATGCCAAAAGGTATCAAATATCAGGAGAGTATTGACTCACTTTTATAACAAATTCTTATAAGGTGTGATTGGAAAATAAGGTAAATGTATAATTTTTAAAAAATACATATTATAGTAAAAGACACATTGCCATGAATCACCCATAGAATATTATCCCATTGCTCTTGTCACTTTATGAAGCAGTACAGAAAGACCTCGTTGATGTCTTTCATTGAGCTGCCACAGTTGCCTCAATGTCCTGAACCAATTCAGAATGTTGCCCTTTCATGATCTTGACTTTTGTGGCAGAGCCAGAAGTCGCACAGTGTCAGATCTGGTGAATAAGGTCCATTAGAATACACTGTAGTATTTTTACAGGTCTGCCTTTCCTTTGGATCGCACGACACAACAGTCGAATATTTTTTGATCACAACTCAAAGACATTTATGGACTACTAGAGCTGTTTCAGAAAGTAGCAATGATGGAACAAATAAGTTCAAAGCAAAGGGGGATATTCTGATGTGATTAATGGCAATGTGTCTTATTGTGATTTTTAAACATTTAAACATGCACTGTATGTTTTGATCACTTATTGCAAGTGATAACCTTATTCCATTCATGATGGCAGAAGCCTCATGCTCTGTCACCTCTTAAAGCAACTCTGTTGCTTTGGTAATAAAACATCTAACTCACTGTCTTTGGAAGGCACATTCAAACCACAGTACTTTCTGTTTCCTGTATTCTGTGATGGGTGTCCTTATTTATTCAGTGACTCCAGTTTAGGATGTGAAGGTTACTGCTTCCCTGTCCCCTACACCAGGTACTGCTCAGATCCTGACCCCATTCTTTTCTATCTTGAGGACATATCCACTCTGCTCTGTCCCCAGAGCTGCTTTATTAACTCAGCACTCAGCCATTTCTCAATTGTAAGAAAGCCTTCCCTATGCTTTCTCTACACTCTGGTAAGAGCAGGTTTTCTACAGCCAAGTCCTCAACACTATATCTGATCATCTTGCAGACCAAACTACACTCCTAATGTGAAGTCTTTCTCACCTCTCAAGGAGGCAGCAGAAACAGGGGATGCTTGCACTTCCCTAAAACATCATGCTTCCTCTACTTAGGAGTCTCACCTGTGATCCCTTCTTCTCACTTCTCAGCTTCTAGTCACTCTCTAAACACTTCTCAAGCATCCCATCCTGTAAAACTCATTGCTAGACATCTGCCAGTACTTTTTCCATGTCCCTTCAATAGGCTTCTGTAAAGTTACCATGTTCCTGACACACTGAACTGCACTGCAGATGGCTTCTCTTATCCTATCTCACCCCACTTAGCAAGCATTCAGCCTGTTTGTCTCTGATTTCTCAGCACCTAGCAGAATGCATGGAATGAAAGAGTAACTCAATGAACAATTGTTGGAAGAATTGCTTCAACTCAGTTCTCTTCCCTTTAACTCTTCATAAACACAGACAGAGTTCCCCAAACATCTATGAACAGTGCAGATCTATGTGGGTGGTACACCTAATGAAAGCAGGTGATGTACTTAAACATTTCACAGGGGTTGTTGTCTTAAGGGAAACAATGTGTCCAAACATGGAAGCTTGAGCCTGACTTTCAGAAGATGGTATAAGATGGACAGGTTCTCATCCTCTGTTGCCCTGGCTATGCTCACATTGTGATCCGTGCAATCTACATCAGTTCATTTGAGCTGAAGCTTAATCACTGAGCTATGAGAAGACATTTCAGAGTGATTATAAGTTTAAAAATGTAGCAATTTTGGAAAATCTAGAAATGTAGTTCATTAGAATCTATTGGGCTGTTTAAAGAGCTGGAACACAAGGGACATTCATGCAACCACTATGTCACTTATTTCTGAATGCACAATAGCAATTCATTCCTGAGGAATTTCTGGTAGGGACTAGAGAACAAAAGAATGCCCTAATGTAGAGCATTTAACATACAAGAGCTTCTATAAGTCACCTGACAAAGAACCTGTATTTGGAAATAATTTCTAAACAGTGTTCTGTTAGAAAAGTCAGTAAAGAGTCCTTTTTATCATTAAAGGATTTCCATATACTTAGAAAGTTCCAGCAACTTGGAGTTAGAAACTGTGTGTATTGGAGGGTGACTGTAGACATCCCAAATCTAGCCCCCTTTCAGGATTTAGCCTGACCTGTCTTGAATACAGTAATGAGTAAGGGCACTTACAGTTACTTTATCCTGTGTTATTCAGGTGTGGATAATAAATGGAAAAACCTTTTGTAGACTCCTCTGGACACACTGGCCAAGTATGCACAGGGTGAAGAGCATCTAAGCTGGTAGAGATGATGGTGAGGAGCAATGGAAATCTGTTTACAACTTTGATGTCCACTCGTCCTGCTTTGGGTCCCTAAGACCTGGATGAGATGGAATCAAATTCTGTTTCATTACTTTGAAGATGTCCCAAACCAGGGGGACATGAAATCTGCTGCTGGCAAATTCCTGCCTTACACACTTCACCTGCCTGCCTGCCTTTTGGTCCACACCACAAAATGATACTCTATCACACGTTGCCAAAGGAAATACAAAGGACAGAATAAAGATCGTTGTTGTGTTGGTTTTCTCATGTATGTTTTACTCCCCCTCATGCGTACAGTTCTTTTTTTTTTTTAACAGAACCAGGGATTGAACTCAGGCTCTTGTGTTTATTCTACTGAGCTATCTCCCCACCCCTCATGTGTACAGTTCAATATTGTTTGTACTGTGTGCTCAGATATATGCAACCATTACTGCAACCAATTTTAGAATGTTCTCATCATCTCAAAAGAATTATGAACACTATTGGCAGAGGAGCCATCACCTCCCCTCCTACCTCACTCCATCAATTTAGCTGCTAAGCCACTCCTAATTTACTTTCTGTTTCTATAGATTTACTTACTGTGGACTTGCATAGGCATTGAATCACATAAGAATGGTGTTTGTCATTGGCATCTTTCAATTAGTAGAATCAGGTTCATCTACACTGTATTCTGAGCTAATACATTGTTCCCTTTCATGACTGAATAATATTATATCACGTGCATACCATATTTTGTTTGTCCACTCACTGATTAATGGACATCAGAATTGTTTCCACTTTTGCGCTACTATGAATAATATTATGAATATGTGAAAACCCATATTTTCATTTCTAGCAGGGTATTTGCTTAACATGGTATTCCTGTGCTCTATGGTAACTCTAAATTTAATGATTTGAAGAATTGCTAGAATGTCTCCCTGAGTAGCTGCACCTCTTTACATTCCCATCAGCAGTTGTGAGGGTGCTTATTTCTGCATATCCTCACTAGCACTTGTGATCTGACTGTTTCCTTCTGGGCACTCTAGTGGGTGTGAAGCAGCTCCTCATTGTAGTTGGCATCCCTGTGATTAGCATGTTCTCTTGTGCTTCATGGCCATTTGCTTTGGTTTCAGAGGAAGACTATCACCACACAGAACCCTCTACATCTTACCCTCCTCCTCTTTCTCCTTACCCTGTACTCAAACACACACACACACACACACACACACACACACACAGAAAGAGAGAGAGAGAGAGAGAGAGAGAGAGAGAGAGAGAGAGAGAGAGAGAGAGAGAGGACCAAGCTCTTCTCCTTAACAATACAAAGGAGCTCCTCCTTCCATGATGAGATTTACACAGAAAGGTCAGAAGCTCTAGAGCTACGATTCTTTATGGAAACTGTCCTGGCTTATTAAGCAGTTTTGTGACCTCTGATCCGGTGTCTTTACCACCCTTGGCTGAATTCCAGGTTTAGGCTGGTGCCTTGATTATCTCTTTGCATTTCACATGTGTTAGTGGAAAACAATGGACAGTAGGCCCTCAGTGCACTCTTGTTGACTGAAAGAAGGATCATAAGTCAACTGGTCAGGTCAAGTTAGGTGCACTCAGGTGAGTGGCTGCAGAGGGCTCAGTATGAACTGTCCCAGGCATAGCACAAGGTAGGTTCCATCCAAGAAGACTCTAGAGAGAATTGCTAGGAATGACCATAAGAACTCCAAGTAAGTTCACATCCATAAAAAAGCAAAATAAAACAAAAGAAGACCTATCCTGAGAAAAGGCCCCTTTTCCCTGGACTTTGGTCTTTATTCCTGGTAGCTGCCATGAAGTGAGACACTAAAAACATGAGTGATTTTAACAGAAGTGAAATTTGTCCTCAAATTTACCAGGTATTCTGCCTGAATGGACTAAGGTATATTCACATAATGAGGCACTGGGCAGCAATGAAAAGAGGATATTTCCATTAACTGATATGGAATGATATCAAAAATATTTTGTCAGTAGAGAAAAAAACAAAGAAAAAATAATAATGTAACATTTGTGTTTATATAAATATATACTTGCTTATTTATTTTAAAGAAACATAAAAGTAAGCCAGAAATCAATAAAAATTAGTAACTATAGTGATAGATAGGAGAATGGAATAAAAATAGAGCAAAAAGCAAGAATTCTCTTAGTGTCCTTTCAAAAATAGTTCTGAAATTGGGCATAGTGGGGTAACCTGTAGTCCCAGATTTTTGGATAGCTGAGACAAGAGGTCACTTGGGCCCAAGAATATGGGGCCAACCTGTGTAATGCTGTAAGATTCCAGCTAAAAATTATTTTCACTTCTAAACTATCTCAGTGTTTTATACTCATAAAAATTAGATTTAAAAAGATAAGAAAAATCCTTCCCCAAATTGTATACCTAAATAAATTAACTGTATATCAAATTGATAGTATTACTTCAAGAATTGGTTGAACATAGTACTTGCACTGTGTAGCCTAAGTAGGATACTCTCTGTGAGCAAAACGTACTACAAATATACTTGCACTTACTGGTTTTGCTGTTAGTAGTAGTTATTATCATCATTTTGAGACTATTACGAATATAGTGTTGGATAGGACAAAAAAGTAGAGTTGTCCTAAGTATCCTGCATGACTGTGCTAGGGACCCTCAATGATACCCAAATCTATGGGCTCTCATGTCCATTATATACAATGGTGTGGTATTTATTTATAATGCACTTGCATACTCTCATGCATTTTATGTCATCTCTAGATTATTTATAATATCTAACATAGTGTAAATGTTCTATAAATAGCTGTTGTACTGTATTATTTAAAGAATAATGACAAGGAAAGTATCAGCCCGTGGTTAATTTAACTCAGATGCTCTTTTTGTGTGTTTTAACATAAAGTTGGTTCTATGTATGGGTCTACAGTTGCTTCAATCTCTGTTCTCTTTGTGTGTGTTTCTCTAATAGTACCAAAATAGCATCTCTTGGTCTCAGAGACAGAGGTCTTCATTCCTCTCCATGATGCTCATAAGGCAATTAAGTATTCTCTTGAAAACAGGAAGACCTCAGGGGAGACTATTTGGGCTTTCTATACTGGGCTTTCTATAGTCTATGTTGTATAGATGCTTGAAATAATTCAGACAAGCACTCATCTACAATAAATCTCTATGTCACTTTGTCCAAGGACTGAATGTACCAGTATGCTTCAGTGCATTGCTGGAATCCTCCCTCCTGATAGGTGCTTAGTGACTCCCTAGCTGGCTTTGGGGCTTGCTGGCTACAGCCTCACCAAGGGCTGGGGTGTTTCTAGAGTGCTAGGGTGTACCAGTACTTATTGCTGTTGGGGAAATAATTAAAATAAAGCTGCCACTCCAGGAAACCTATCCAAAAACAAAGAAAGGTGGTCAGGGGTTGGCAGGAGGATGAATCAAGCAATTTGTGCCTCAGATGTATTCAGTTGAAGAACTTGTCCTTTGATATGTGTGCGCAGCAGAAAGGAGAATCATTTTAATCAGTATATGATTTAGTAATCAGGAAGCTGTCCTGATAGGTAGAAAAGAAAATCGAAAGCATTATTTCCAAATCAATCACACCACATAAATTTCACAAAATATAAGTGAAATATATTTTAGTGAATTCTTTCCTGGTCTTCCATTTTGCTTTCCTATCTTCCATCTGTTCCAGAGGACTGGATGTTTTGGGTATACATGACAAGCAGTAACATGGTATAGAATCTGGTTTCTTTGCAGTTGACCTGAGCATATTGTAAACCAAGCAGAGGCTGAATGTTCTTAGACTCAGCCCAATAATCATAATGAATGGTGGAACCAAGCCACACAATGCATTGTGATTTAGGCAGCACAGTTGGGGCTTGATGGTCTCTCACAATTTCCAAATAACCAATAATGTATTGATGGGTAATCTCTATATTACAAAAACTCCTATTTCCCTCTCCATAGCATGGCAATCATATTTTGTAAGCAAGTTGCTGAAAATTAATTTAGGAATCTCTGACACCTGAAGGTGAGCCTGCCAAGCCCCGCTAAATAACCTGGAAGAAAAAAAAGTTTTATTACATAAGCACTAATTAGAATGTGTATCAAAGACAATCTGCTAAAGAGATTGCAAAGAAAAAAAAGATGTATCACCCTTTTCTGTGGACATATAGATTCAATCTATGGTGTACATGGAAATGCCTTCATCTAAAGGAAAAATAAATCTTAGTTTTACTTTTAGCAGGAGAGAAAAACTTGGTGCCAGACTTCTCTGATAACTTCTACAGAGACCTGGAGAAGTGAAACCATCCACCTTGGTGTCCAACTTAGAGAATCCTAAGGCTTTCACAAAGACATTCTGGGAAGTAAAAGTCATAGGCAAGAGCTTACATCTTAAAATGATTTACATACTCTCTGAAGAAAGAAAGGATTGTAAAAGAAATATTCTGTTAAACTGCATTGTTTTACCTAAAACTGCCTTCTGTATATATTTTGTTTCTCTGAAAAATGTCCCCATATATAATGCCTTAGTTATTTTCTCATGGTTAAGGCTAAATACCCAGCACCTACAAGTTAAATGAATAAAGGCTTATTTTGGCTCACAATTTGTAGAGGTTTCAGCACATAGCTGGCTGGCTCCAAGGCAGAGTAGTATAGTAAGGGGACATCATGGAAGAGAAACAGTCCAGGCCAGAGCAGGCAGTAGGCAACAGCCACGAGCAGCAAGCAGCAAGCCTGCCTTCTTTCTGTCCTTTTATATTCCATCCAAGCCTACTGATTGGTGCCCCCCACATTCAGGGCTGGGCTTGCATAATGCACAACTAGAACTATACTAAGCCAATTTATCCCACACCCTAAACTAGCATCACATATCCATGATCCTACCATTTCCCCAAAGCCCCACACTGCTTGTGTCTTTGAGGGGACATCTAAATACAAGCAATATATAACACATGACAAGCTGTAACCTAACTTGATATGTAAATTGACTGTGAGCTATTCTTACACAAGTAGCTGAGTCTCAGCCAATAACAGGCAGTCAACTACTATTGAATCTGGTTTAATAAGGCAAGTTTAATTGATAATCCAGCTATCTTTGCACCTTCTTTCTGCTTTCTGTGTGCCACTTTCTTTTTTCTGACTAAATGTTATCCAGCCACTGAAAGCCTTAAGGTTACCCTAAATTGATTCTGGTTCTGGAGGCTTCCTGATTTGAAACAGTTCCTTACTGAATTCCATTTTATTTTTAACACTAAGAAAAGGAAAAAAATGATCTCCTTTCCTTTTAACACAGATAAAAATCTTATTTCTCTTATTTTCATATTCTCTGTTAAATTAAAACGCTTGAGATGTGCATTTTATTCACCCATTACAGGTGCTATTCAGATAAGGGCCAGGTCTTGGGACAAGACTCTGCAGCTACCAGCAACAACATGAGGTAGCATTTTGCCGAATGACTACCAGCCCTATATCTAAAAGTATTTTTAGAATAAAAAAATGTGGAAGAAAAGCATAAGTAGCTTAGGATAAGAGGGCAGTCTATAATAGAAACAATTGTTGTATCTGAGTTATTTGAGGATAACAATCCCAAAAGATTATACATAAGCAGGACACAGCTGTCCCCACGGTTGGTTCTGATGAGACATAACTCAAGGTTTCAGTGTAGATACAGGAATGTGAAACAGACCTGTGATCATGTCTCCCATAACTATTAACTTACTAACTTTCCCTTTATCTTCCTTCCACCCACTGGCCTTTATAACTAAGTTTAGGACATCTAAGAATTTTCCATTGATTATCATTTATGTTGCCTGGGAAATAAAAGAGTAGCGGAGGAACTCCTGTTAGAGAGTGTCTCCCTAGCCCAGGGCTGAGGAGCTCCTGTGGTCCTAGTGTGCTGGCCTCCTGCATACTGACTCTTCCTTTTCCTGAGCACCTGCCATCCTGGACTCCTGTTTCATGAGCTTTCACAACGTAGAGGAAGAAAATAATCTTCTTCTCTACCCATCTTAGGTTTTTCAACTAGGGCCGTATACATTAGACTGGACAAAGACAGATTCATGAGAGAAAGCAGACAAGTATATTATAAGCATCACCCATGGACACATGTGATCAGAGATCAGAAACCAAGCACTGTGGCTAGAACTCAAGTTTAAGCCCTACCACCTTAAGCTAAAACAAAGGAAAAGGGGCTGTGGGCTTCTAGGTAAGGGAAGCAAATAACAGAAAGGTGAACAGGCAAAAATATAGTAAACAAGAATTTTCAGTAAGGTTTGTTATGCAGATTCAAGTATGTACCTTCTCTATTGATAAGTAAAGAATTCTTCCTGGGGGAAATAGTTCCATAATTCTTTCAAAAAAGAAATCTTTATTCCCTGTGTGAGAGCTTTTTCTGCATCTACTTATTCTTAATGGTCTTTGGGGCAAAAAGGAGTTCCAAAGAGGCACATTTTGGCATTCCACATTCCCTTCATAGACAATGGACCCAACCCAGAGACCCACAAATCCTTACCTCATCCCTACCCCATTTTCCCCTCTGAAATCTACTATATGCTGCAATAGAACCCAGCCTTGGAAATACACAAGCTTTTCTTTTTGACCCTTAAATACAGAATACTGATTCCCAACTGTGGTGAATGGAAGGGAAAAAAATTTCAAGCTTCAAGGCAAGTACTACATATCTCCTTAGATCTGAGATTAGAAAACAGCTAGCTTTCTGATAGAGGCACAGGAATATACAAATAGTTCGTGAAGGCGTCACCAGGTCCTGGGAAATGAAATAAAAATTCAGATAGCTGGGACTCAGCCCAGAACAATTAACCATAACTACTGGGCAGTTTTTAATGTTCTCCCAGATTCGAAATGTAGCCAAAGTCAAGAACTGCCTTTAGGAGGCAGAATGTGGAGGAATCTTTTACATGTTACTAGGTGAGAACCCTGAATCCTAAGCACTAGACCAGCAGGGAGCATCTTACGTGATGCTAGCGATTGTAGGCTACAGCCTCTGAGCAAATGAAAGCCCTTGCTACTTTGTAGGGAAAAAAAATAGGGAGATTTTGGGTTCTGAAAGGATCTCTGATCACCGTGTAGAAGATGGACAGGAGAGGGACAAAGAGGGGAAGCCAGTTAGGAGATTGTAAGGTATATTGGTCAGTGTTCTGTTACTATAACAAACACCTGAGATAATTATCTTATAAGCATCAAGGCTCTTGGCTCACCATTGTGGAGGTTGCAGTCCATGGCTACTTGACTTGCTTTTAGGTCTGAAGAGAGACAGAAAAGCATGGCAGGAGCATGTGGACAGAAAGTACCTGTTGATCTCACAGCTAGAAAGAGAAATACACTATTCCCTTTGAAGACATACGCCCAGTAATCTGAAGGTCTCATGCTTTTAGATTCACAGCCCTGGAATACTCCCACAGACAGTGACCTTGCTTGTTTGTTTGTTTGTTTTTTTTAATCTTTAAAATAATATTTATTTATTTGACACAGGATCTCATTATGCAGTTCAGACTTGCAGTGATTCTCCTGTCTCAGCTTCTCCAGCTTTGGGATTACAGGGGTGCATCACCACAACCGGTTTCAGGGCTGCATGATGCCCAGAACATGCAGCACAGAATGCACAACTGGGGATCAAACTCCTGTCCTTATACTTGTCAAAGGTGCTTAGATCACTGAGCTATCTCCCCAGCCAAACCACATATACCTTAAGTGTACAAGTAGATGAATTTTTCTACATAAACCACCACCTATAACTAATATAAAATATTTCTGGCACCCAAAAACAGTTCTTTCTTGACATTGATCTCATTCAAGTCCCAATTCAAACCCTTCCCCAAGTAAACTTTATTCTCTTACTCAGGTTTTTTTTTTTTTTTTTTTTTTAAAAAAAAGGTTAAATAGGTAGATTTCTATAAGCATAAAGGGAAGGGTATAACTACATGAGATGATGAATAATGTAAGTTAATTTGCTTGACTATAGTTACCATTTCATTATCTACATGTATATCAAAGGTATATTAAGGTATATATTGTATGCCTCAAATTTATGCAATAACTTTTTTGGAAATTTTTTTTTTTTTTTTTTTTTTGTGGAACCTGGGATTGAATTTAGGCCTTTGCTCTTGCCAGGGAAGTGTTTATTCTGTTGAGCCATCTCCCTGGCGACATTGCTTGTGATTCTTGCGCCGGTTGCAGGACACTTTTCCAAGCCACAGAATGCTGTTCCTAACTCAACTCAACAAGTTTAAGTCTATCTCACGGTGCAAAATGCATTTAATTTATCCCCCAAATCATAACTGCTCCAGCCTCAAGCCCACAGTGTCCTCAGAGATTTATGATAAATTCATCTGTAAGCCCCTGTGAAAATCAAAAAGGAGGTTACATAGTTTCAAACTACAATGGTGGGATGGGCAGGGGGTAAACATTTCTAGTCCCTCCCCCAAAAAAACAAGAAACAGAAAAACAAACAAGTGCTCAAACCAAAATAAAACTTTATCTGCACGTAAAACACTAAATCCTAAATTTCTATGTGCAGCATGCTGGTAACTGTGACAGGACTTGGACTCTAAAAGCTTGGGCAGCTCCAGCCCTACTGCTTCGTTGGTTGCCACCCCCACGCTACCTCTCTTGGGCTGGTTCTGCTTGGAGCCCGCATCTTGTCTTCATGCATATTGTTTGCTGTTAGCTCCTCTAGCTTTCTCAAGTCTTGCTGAATGAAGCTCTGGCTCCACACTCATGGCTGTACTCATTGCCATCAGGAGCTGCCTCCGCTTTCCTTTGAAATCTCAGTAGAAGCCATCACAGCTTTAATATTCGCATTATACAGCCTGAAAGCTCAACATCATCTGGATGATTGCTAGACCTATGGGCAGCACAAGCTGTACTTGGACCTGATCAAACCCCAGCTGTGGTGAGCTCAGAGTACCTTGCTGACTTAGGAAGTTCTGGGAGAATAGGGTGCTGTGGGGCTCTTTTCTCAAAACATTGTGCCCTGGAAAGTAAGAAATAAATTTGCATTTCTCTATCTCTGACCTTGTCATGGCTATGGCCTTGCCAGTCTCTGAGATTTCCCTCTACTTGTTCCAGCAAACACTGAGCTTCTTTTGAATAGTTCTAATCTCTTTACAGATTTAGACTTATTGACTGTGCCTTTACAAGCACTGCTTTTCTGAACAGACTATAATTCTTCTGGGAGCCTACCCAGAAAGGGAATAGTGGGTCAAACGAAACTTTTTTTTCGGAAGTCTCCACACTGAGTTCCGCAGTGGTTGCTGTGTGCTACATTCCCACCAGCATTAGAGAAGGGTTCCTTTTCCACACAGCCCTGTCAGCATTTTTTATTGATTGATTTCTTAGTAATGGCCATTCTTTTGAGAGTGAGATGGAATCTCAGCATTGTTTTGATTTGCATATCGAATGATCAGTGATGCTGAAATTTTTGTTCAGTTATTTAATTGCCATTTCTACTTCTTCATCTGAGAAGTATGTATTCATTTATGATGCTCATTTTTTATTTAATTTTTAAATTTGGAAATCTGGGTGTTTTTTTTAGTTCTATAGATATTCTAGATATTACTCCTTTATCTGAGGAACAGCTGGTAATTTTTCCCCCCACACTGCACTTTGTGTCTTAACTCTCTTGGTGGTTTGTCTTGTTTTGCAAAAGCATTTTAATAGGATGAGATCCAAATGTTGATGATTCTTTGTGATATTTCCTATACAACCAAGGTTTTGTTCATAAAGTCTTTACCTACACCAGTGTTTTCAAGAGTTCTTTCTATTTTGTCTTCCAGAAGAGTTAGTGTTTCTGTTTCATTATTTAGATCTCTGATCCACTGCATTTTTAGTTTAGTGCATGGTGAAAGATATGAGTCTAATTTTAATCTTCAGCATGTACAAAGCCAGTTTTTCCAGGACCATTTATTAAAGAGGCTATCTTTCTTCCAGGAAGGTATTGGCATCTTTGTCAAAGATAATTTGACTGGGTGTCTGGAGTTGTTTCTACACTTTTTAATCAATTCCTCAAACCTATTTTTTTTGCCTGTGCCATACTGATTTTATCACAGTAGCTTTGTAATATAAAGTGAGGGATTGTAGTGCTCCCTGCCTTGTTTTTGTTGTGCAGAATTCCTTTTACTATTCTAGGTCTCATCTGATTCCAAATTAATTTTAGAATTATTTTCTTGAGTTTTGATTGGGATCATGTTAAATTTGTATGTGGCCATGTGCACTATGTTGTTTCTTCCTACCCAAGAATAAGAAATTTTTTTTCCATTTTCTGATATTATCTTTGATCTCTTTTTCAGAGCACTATGGGTTTCAATACAAAAATTTTTTACTTCCTTTATTAAACTGATTCCTATGTACTTATGTTTTGGATGCTATTATGAAAGATGCTTTTTCTATCATTTCTTTCACAGTGAGTTAGTTACTTGTGTACAAAAACAATATTTATTATTGTGTTCTGACTTTGCATCCAGCTATGACACCGAAATTGCTTACTAACTATATGCTTTTTGATGGAATTTTTAGGGTCTCCTATGTAGACTGGAGGGTGTTTTTTTCTATGAGGTACTAAGGATTGAACTCAGGAACTTGTGCTTGCCAGGCTAGCACTTATTTGACTGAGTTATCTCCCTGGCCCTGGATCTCCTATGTAGAATCTTATGCCATTGCAAATAATTTTACTTCTTTCTCTCTTATTCCTTTTTCTTCTTTCTCTCATCTAATTGCTCAAGCTAATGTTTCCACTTCTACTTATATTGAATAAGAGTACAGACAACCTTGTCTTGTTCCTGATTATAGAGTAAAAGCTTTGTCCGTATAGTATGATTTGGCTGTTGGTTTGTTATATATGGTTTTTATTAGATTGAGATAAAGACCCTCTATGCTCTGTTTTTTTTTTTTTTTTAAATAATGAATGGGTGTTTGACTTTGTCAAAAGCTTTTCCTGTATCTATTCAAATGATTATATGGTTTTTTGTCCTTGGCTCTGTTATATGGTATATTATATTTGTGTATGTTGAACCATTCCTGCATCCCTAGGATAATGAATTCTACTTGGCCATGGTATATAATCCTGATGATTTGCTGCATTCTGTTTGTCAGTATGTTATGTTCATTAGGGAGATTGGTCTGTAGTTCTCCTTTTGGCTGGATCCTCCTCTAGTTTTGATATCAGGGTAATGCTTGCTTTCTGAAATGAATTTGTAAGTATTGCTTCCAATTCAATTCCATTAAAGGTTAATAAGTAATGGTATTATGTCTTTTCTAAATTTCTATTATAATTCAGCAATGAATGCATCAGTGCCTGGGCTTTTCTTTGTTGGTTAAGATTTTTAACATCTTCAGGCAGGCCAAGTAGCTCAGCGGACTAATGTGCCTACTTAGGCAGACGCAGGGACCAGATCTCCACCATGCTGGCCCTGACCCCAGAATGCACTGAAACAGGCGAATGAAACTGGGCATTGTGGCAAATGCCTGTAATACCAATTCTTGGGAAATTGAAAACAGGAGGATCACTATGAGTCTGATCTGTGCAGTAAGACCTTGTAGACAAAATACACTTAAAAATATTTTAACATCTTCAATTTCATTGACTTGTATTGGTTTATTTAGAACTTTTATGCCTTTATTTTCAGCTTTGATAATTCATATGTATCTAGGAATATGTTCGTTTATTGTGTTTTCCATCTTCTTATAATGCAGATTTTTGAAGTAGGTATTGACAGTCTTCTAGATTTCTGCAGGGTCTGTTACAATTTCACCATTTTCATTCCTAATTGCATGAATTCAAGTCTCCTTTAAAATGTAGTTGCTTAAGGGC
The DNA here is from genome assembly GCA_004027165.1 of Ctenomys sociabilis. Classification (NCBI taxonomy): domain Eukaryota; kingdom Metazoa; phylum Chordata; class Mammalia; order Rodentia; family Ctenomyidae; genus Ctenomys; species Ctenomys sociabilis. The sequence goes on from PVKA01003605.1 coordinate 101,910, forward strand.
TTTTAAATTTTTATTTAATCTTTCAGAGAACCAATTATTTGATTCACTGATTCTTTGTATTGTTTTCTTAGTTTCCATTGCATTAATTTCTGCTCTGATCTGTATAATTTCCTCCCTCTTATGGTCTTTGGGCTCTTTCTTTCTTTCTTTCTTTCTTTCTTTCTTTCTTTCTTTCTTTCTTTCTTTCTTTCTTTCTTTCTTTCTTTCTTTCTGTATTTGGTACAGGGTGTCACAGTTTGGGCTTGTAGTAATTCTCCTGTTTCAGCCTTCTTAGCTCTGGGATTATAGTCATGCACCACTATACACAGTCTCAGTGGCTGGCTCAGCATGCAGGGGTGGGGCCAGTGCAGCATGTGGTGCAGGGAGTTGCATCCCAATTCCTGTGCTTGCCTAAGCAGCTGCTTAGTCTGCTGAACTACCTTGTGAGCCCAACTTGCTCTTTTTCTAAAAGCCTGAGGTTGAGACTAAGTTGTTTATTTGAGTTCACTCGTTTTTCTAATATGGGGCTTCACAACTATAAATTTCTCTCATAAAAACTGCTTTAAAAATGTACTGTATTTGCACTATTGTTTAATTGAAGAAACTGTCTAATTTCCTCTTTAACTTCATTTGTGATGCATTGGTTGTTCAGAAGTGTTACTTAATTTCCATGTGTTTATGAAGATTTTGTAGTTTCTCGTACCATTGTTTTCCAATTTCATTGCATTATTGTCTGATAATATGAATGGGATAATTTCAGTTTTTTTGAACTTACTTAAGTGTGTTCTGTGAGCTAGTATGTGGTCTATTTTGGAGAGCGTGCCATGGGCAGCTGAGAAGAATGTGTATTCTATTGTTGTGGGGTAGAACTCACTGTAAACATCTACTCTGTCCATTGGTTCAAAAGTTTGATTCAGTTCTGATTTCTTTTGTCCAGTTGATCTATTTGCAACCATGGGTTACTGAGTGTTTATTTCAATTTTTATGACTGTTAATATTTGTTTTATAATATCTGTCTTGTATGGTTGGATATATATTTGTTTTCTTCTTGGATTGTTCCTTTAAAAATTATATACTGACCCTCTTTATCTCTCTTAACCAGTCTTGGCTTGAAATCAACTTTGCCTGAAAATAGGATAGCTACACTGCTTTTTTCTGGGTTCTTGTCACGTGTTGTATTGTTTTCCATTCTTTGATTTTCAGTCCATGGATTTCTTTTTTAATCAAGTGCATTTCTTGTGTGTAGAATATTGCTGGATCTTGGTTCTTGTTCTATTCTGCCACTGTTTCCTTTGATGGACAAATTGAAACCATTTATGTTGAACATATATATATATATACTTTTCTTGTCATGTTATCTTCCTGTTGTTGATTCCCTTCTTTCTCCCTCTGTTTAATTATTTTGCTGGCTTGGTATATTTGTTCTTTTGGGGTTTATGAGTTGTAGTCTTCATTATCTCTTATAGCATATCCTTCAATACATTCTGGAGTGCTGGTTTGGTGGTCATGAAAATTCTCAGGTGTTCTTTGTCAAGGAAATATCTTACTTTGCCAACAATTTCTTATGTTTGGCACTCATGTTTTACTTCTTTGCCCTAAGCTCCTCTATTTTTTTAAAAACTCTATATCTGCTCTAGAGCCACTAACCATGACTTTCTTGCTTTCTTTTTATTCTGATACTAGGAATTGCACTCAGGGCCTTGAGCTTTCAGGAAAGTGATATACCCCCAGCCTTACCATGTCTTTCATTGTGGTCAATATCTCTGTAGTTATCTGAGACATTATCTCTTATTTGATTTTTTTTCTAGAATCTCATTCATCTGCTTTGTTACTTTGGCTGTTACCACTTTAGAGTCCACATAGCTGGCTTACAAATTGTTCCATTTCAATGCGCCCTGTGGCTGCTTTTGGTGAGCTGTAAGTCTGGGGTTGCATCTTGCTTAAGGGTTTTCTCATTTTCTTTCTTTTTGTTTAGTTTTATTCTTGGGATAAGTATGTAAATTACTTATGGCAAGTAATTTTATTGCCAGTATTGAGACTCCTTTGGAAATGACTACTTCTCAGAGATTTTTTTCAGGTTTAGTTGGCTTTTGGATTTTATGTCTGTTGCAAGATCCTACCTCTTCAATTTATTTGGAATGAGAAATTGTTGCCTTTTGGGCTTAGCTCCTGGCCCCTTGGCATTAGCTCAGAGTATCATTTATGACCCTTAGGCAATCTCAATCCTGACATACCAGGAAAAATAGAACAATTATATCAGCTTGGCTAATGTAGTGCAATCAACAATAGCAAAAGCATCACAGCCTAGAAAAAGACAAGCTGTGGTAAGTTAATTTTCCACCTTTAACTGTGTGATCTATGTTTGTGGTTATATAATAAAGTCTGAAGCAAACCAGAAAGCCATGCACATGGGGAACGTGTGGTTAAGCAGATATGGTATCCTAGCTATAGTACTACAATTAGCAACAATAGCAGCAAGTGAAGTTTAGAAATTAACAAACTTTGATAACTAATGGTTCTGTACTTTAAACCATAGGAGCAAAGACTATAGATATATAACAAAACAGATCTTAAGTTAGGGATTTGTACATCAGCTAGTTCCCCTGAGTTCCATCTCTGTACTTCCCTACCATGTACCTAGCATGCTCTAGGCTGAGCAGTTCACCCGAGGTCCTTCCAAGCACCTTTGCACAGGGAGTCTGAGGTCCTCCAGGCCGAGCAGTTCACCTGGGCTTCTCCCTGAGACTTCCATGCTACAAGTCTCTGGATTGTAAAGTTTTTAAACTGATGTATATTCATATTACTTCACAACATTTTAAAATTCAGCATTGCTTTTTAGATTAACCTATGTGGATATGCAGTTACAATTCATTATTTTCTTTCCATCATTGAAACACATTGCATTATACCAGAAAGTACACACATTGTGTCAGTTCAATTAATTATCATAAAGTCGATGTACATGTGTAGCCACAAACTAGACCAAGAGAGAAGATGCTAATTGCACCTCTGAAGCCCCATCTCCAGCATCATCCATCACCAGCCGCTGTGCTGCCCCCGGTGAACCACTTTGCTCACCTCTCAGCCACAGCTGCCCATTTAAATGCGGCATAGAGTGTAGGGCGTGGGCTGTATCAGGCTTCTTTCCTTTATTTTGAATGTTTTCCAAAAATATGATTTTTACAACAGTTTTGGATTTTCAGAAAAACAGAGAAGATAGTACAGGGATTTCCCACACACCTCACCACACTACCTCAAGATCCCCTTGTATTGGTCAGCTTTATGGTCACTGGGATACAATACATGACACACAGAATTTAAAGGAGAGTTTTCATTTGGCCCAGGTTTCAAGGTAATTCACTCCATGTTCAGCTGCCTCCAATGTAGGAATGTCATGTGGAAGGTCATGATGGATAGTGCTCCGTGTGTGGTACCAGGAAGCAGAGCAGCGGAATGGTGCCAGAGAGGAAGTGGTATGGGAACAGACACAGACCTCAGGGCTGTGCCTCCGAGGCCCATCTAGAAGCATGCTCTACTGAGCCCAGGGAAGTTCCCAAATCCAATCAGGTTGACACTCCACCCTAAGTGCCACACCCTGCAGTCAATACTTTATAATGTTATACTTGGTATGATGAAACCATTGCTCACATATTTTGAACAAAATTTTTTTCTATTTCTGAAGTCTTTCTTTTTTTTAAGGAAGGTTGTTTTTGTTTTTGTTTTTGGTGCTGAGGACTGAACCCAGGTCGTCCAGCTTGCTAAGCAAGCATTCTGCCACTGAGCCAAATCCCCAGCCCCTGAAGTCTTTCTCTAATCTCCATTTCTTGTATTCCAGGGCCCCACAAAGTACTTAGTCTCATGGTTTCTTCAGGCTCCTCTTGGTTTTGGCAGTTTCTCAAGCTTTCCTTTCTTGGATGTCCTTGAAAAGCTTGAGCAAGGCTAGTCAGATATCTTGTAGGCTGCCCTCCTGCTGGCATTTGTCTGATGTTTTTCTCATGATAAGGTTGGGGTTATAGGTTATTAAGAGGAAACCCACAGTGGTGAAGTTCTATTTTCATCACATCCTATCAAGTGCACATACTGTCATCATGATTTATGAGGACTGATGGTGGCCTTGGTCGCCTGCGCCAGGCAGTGCTTATCTGATTTCTCCACCACGAAGTCACTTTCTCTCCCTCTTTCTGTATTGCATGCTTTGGAAAGAAGCCATTCTGCACGGCCTACAGCTAAGGATTAGGAAGTTTGTTACCTTGTCTAGAAACATAAACACATAAATTATTTGGAATTCTTCTGGAAGTTAGATTTGTCTCTTCTCCCTCATTAATTATTCAATCATTTCTTTCCATCAGTTTGATTTACAGCTATGGACTCTGTATCTTGAATTATAATCCAAATGGCTTTATTTTGATGTTAAAATTATTCCAGCTTTGGCCATGAGTGGTCTTTCTGTTGGTTCCTGCATTCTTTGACACACTCCAATCAACAGCACTGTCAGATGTTCTAGGCTTATCTTGCTTGTTACCTGCCCCAGTTTTAGGGCCAGCCATTTGTACAAGGAGTCCCAGTTTCTTCTACTGGAAAAGTCTTAGAAACCAAAATCTGGGTGGTATGCACTGGGTGTTGTTATTTTATTTTGCTTTTGTTGGTGGTGGTGATGCTGGGTATGGAACCCACAACCTTGCACCTACTAGGCAAGCAGTCTACCATGGAGCCACCTATACCTCTGTAGGTAGCCTCCACATCTGTATTAAGCTAAATATGAGTTCCTGTTGACATCTCCAATTCAAACTCTTTACTATGAGAAGCATTCTGGCATTTTCCTTCTCCTTACCTGTAAATTTCCACACCAGTATTTCTTGCTATATGCTGTCCATTTACATAGTGGTCACAATCCACTCTCTATATAAAACAGCATCCTATTGTTACCCAGAATCCCTGTGTGAAACTGTTTCATCTGCTCAAATTATAATAGAAGTCTTTGTATGAATTTATTTCCTATCTGTATATTAACTTGGTGAGTCTAGTAGATTCTGTCAGATCATTACCAAAATTTAAATTGTACTATTTGTTATCTTATTATTGTTTAAAGACTTTGTTTTTGAATATGAGTCCTGTATCAGATATACATTTTACAAATATTTTTCTTGTGGTCTGTGACTTGTCATTTGACTCTCCTAACAGTATTTTTTATAGAACAGAAGGTTTTAATTATAATAAAATATAATCTATGCTTTTATGCATCATGCCTTTTGATATTATATTAAAGATCATCAAATCCAAAGTTATGGGGCCAGGGAGATAGCTCAGTAGAATAAGTGCTTGCCTGGCAAACACAAGGGCCTAAATTCAATCCCCAGCTCCACAATAATAAAAAAAGTTACATAGATTTTCTCACTTTTTAATTCTAGAAATCTTATCTTTTTTTCTTTTATAATATGGCTATCCAGCTGTTTCAGTACCGTTTGTCAAAAAGACAGTCCTAACTCCACTGAATTCTCTTTCTCCTTTATCAAAGACAGTGATCTGTATTTGTTTAGGATAGTCTCAGTCTTCCCTATTCTGTTTACCAGGTGTCTTTACCAGTTACTCTTCTCTCTTTGCTGGGATAAATACCTGACACCCAAAATGAAGGAAGGAAAGGTTTATTTAGCTCACAGTTGGTGGAGGTTTCAGTCCATACTCAGCTGGCTCCAAGGCAGAGAACAATCTTTCATGGCTGCAGAAAAGAGCAAAAGCAAAAAGAAGTAGCAGCAGCTCAAGCAGCTAACTTCTCTTCCCACCTTACATTGTAATGCAAATCACCTGCCCCAGGGCAGCTGCAGCATCCACACTCACAATAATCAACCATAGCAACTGAGGAGACAGCTCAGCAGAGTAAGTGCTTCCCTGGCAAGCACAAGGGTCTGAGTTCAATCCCTAGTTCTGAAAAAAAAAAAAGCAAAAAATCTGTTTCTTTAGGGCTAGGGAGATGGTTCAGAGGAATAAGCACTACCTTGAAGAGCCAGCGCCTGAGTTCAATCCCCGGTTCTGCAAAAAAAAAAAAAAAAAAAAAAAAAAAAAAAAAAAAAAAAAAAAAAAAAAAAAAAAAAAAAAAAAAAAAAAAAAAAAAAAAAAAAAAAAAAAAA